>CAIGRL010179932.1:0-13775 GCA_903798325.1 Fraxinus xanthoxyloides | reverse complement strand
TACTATTGCAAAATACATTCTTTCTCCAAAATGGGACTCGAACAAGGGCGAAATCTCAAAATTCTTAAATTATAAAATAAAAGCATGGTCCATATAGCATAAAAATATTCAAAATAAATCTAAATGATGGAAAATGCGTTATTTTGAAATATCAATAAATCTAGGGCAAAAAGGAATTAATTTAATTAATTAATATTAAAATTGATATAGATAATTGGATAACTTTAGTCTAAAGGTACTAATTTGCTGCTTCTCAAAGTATGTTACCAAATGGTACAAATTATTCTATAGGGCATGTTTGTAAAATTCACCGAACTTGAAAATAATTTAGTTTGTTGTTTAGATTAATCTTTAAAATAATCTCCGGAGGGACGAATACTTCATGTAGTTTATTTTAGCTAGTATAATACAGTAACGAATCAAAGGAATCGCACATAGGGCTATTAGATTAAAAGAACTATGAAGGTCAATCGTCGATTTAATGTTTTGATAATCGATCAAATTCATCAAAACAAAGAGTCCGAAAAGGAAAAAGATCAAGGGCAGAAAGTTTACATCGGACTGAATCGGAAGTATAATTAATAATTTTCATCGACTATTTATGGTATTTTTTTTTAACAGCGGGTAAAGTTACTTATGACTTATGAATGGTAAAGAAAAAGTTACTTATGAGTAAAATCTTTTAAGCTTAGCCAAACATTCAAACAACTTCAACTTTTTTTTCTTCAAAAGGAAATACGAAATAAGGATTCAGAAGACCGAACTCAAAAGGGAGAAAAATGGCAGAGAAATTGGCTCCAGAGCAACGCCACTGCTTCGTCCATAATGGTATTAACCTCTTTTGTTTTTACGTATGCCTGGATGATTAACATGTAATTATCTAGTGATGGGGTTGGAAATTAAGTGGATAATCATTAATCAACCTGTAATTATCTGGTGATGAGATTAAAAATTATCGGGGTAATTAACGTGTTATTATGTAGTGATGGGGTTGAATATTTTCAGGCCAGAAGGTGTTCGAGTGGGATCAAACGCTGGAAGAGGTGAATATGTACATCACCCTTCCACCAAATGTTCCGAAGAAACTATTTAACTGTAAGATTGATTCCAAGCATGTCCAAGTTGGGATTAAAGGAAATCCCCCATATCTTGATGTATGTTTTTCTGATTCTATTTTTATTTCTGAATTTCTTTTGTGCTTTCGTAACTGCAGTTTAGCAGTTCATTAATTGTGTGTATTTTTTTATTTTTTTTAATGTACGTAATGTTTACAGCATGATCTTACCTGCCCAGTGAAGACAGATTGTTCATTTTGGACTCTAGGTACTTTCTTATGGTTTAATAATTTCCTGCACAAAAAAAAATTAGATGATTCCTTTTTTTTTTTGGTGTGAAAGCTTACAAGATTACTATTTCTTGGCTATTTTTCACAGGATTGTGAATATATGGTTTGGGAGAATGAGAAAAGGTGTGAAAGTTATTGACCTAATTAAACCTAAAAATTTTGGGTTTTGTTGAAATGTAAAATACTTGTGAATAAAGAGTACTGCTAGATTATTGACCACTCTTCAAAGATGAAAATGAGCTAAATTTTGGGAATTTTGTTCAAGTTTGGTTATAAACATATAAATTCCAACATGTGCACACAACAGGAGGTGGTTTGTTAACAGATATATGAAATAGATCAGCTTAAGATTTATGATTGCTGAACAGAGATGATAAAGCCAATTTATAATTTCTAAAGCATGTAAATTATTTGTACTAACTTGGGATATATGTTGCAGAGGATGATGTAATGCATATAACCTTGCAAAAGAGAGACAAAGGTCAGACGTGGTCTTCTCCTATTTTAGGTCAAGGCCAGTTGGATCCTTACACCACAGATCTTGAACAAAAGCGCCTCATGCTTCAACGATTTCAAGAGGAGGTACAGTATCTCCTTGTTCTTTAGCCAAATTTGAACTTACAGTTATTGTATTGCCATGTCTCTTCCTTCTTTCTTTTGACATTTGCTCTTTTGGGGTTAAGAGTTTTTCACATTCTTCATTTGGTTCTGGTTGACCTTGTTGTACATGTTATGTTTTCCATCTTCACAATATATTTCACTTCTATTTTTGGTGCTTTTCTTTTTTTAGTTGTGTTTGGAAATGAAAATTAGGTTTTTTACATTTTGGGCTCCGCATTGTGTGCCTTGCTATAATCTACTTGGCATATTGATATTAGGTTTGAAGTATTTGGTAATTAATTACTGAGAAAATTATGCAGAACAAAAATATGCATGTCTGACAAATCCTAGATGTTGTAAGAGGCGAAAAACTTTATATTACCTTGAAGAAGTGTTCTTTTATGAGTAACAAAGTGGGATTTGGGGTTAAAACAGAAATCAGGAGAACTATCAATGGTCATGGAGTGTATACCTAGAGTCTATTAGCGAAATTCATAGCTTCCACCAAATAGCTTTTCTTTCTGTCAAGAGGTTCTTATTCAAACTTTTAGTGCTATAATGAGCCCTAATTGTCAATTGTGGTTCGGTAAGTGTAAATGGATTGCACCTGCCTATCAAAAAATAACTGTCAGTATTAGAGGAAAAATAATTTCTTTTGGGTGGGAAAGTTCAACTTTGTGTTCTGCCAAGTTAAATAAGCCCACCCCACCCATGAATAATGATGTAGCTGGCTTGGCTGGGGATTCAAAATTTTTAAAGTAGAAGGTGAAAAGAACCATGTTACAGACTTCTTTGGTTTGTAGCATGGGACACTTCCTTCCCAGATGACTCCTTGAATTATTCCTCGGAGCAAGTGGATTTATATATCCAACTTCTAGGATAAAGAGACAAGTTCACCCATGGTTATTATACGATTCCCTCGGCAACTTATTACTCCCTCCACTACCCATCTTGACCAGTGGTTATCACGTGTTAAAAGCCCTTGCTCCAACCTCCACCTCCATAAACCACTTATCCCCTTGCGACTGTCACGTCCCTGTCCCTTCTCCAATCTCCACAGAACTACCCTCCTCATATGTCCACCACCCGCTCCTTTCTTGTCATGAGACAACACTTAGAAAACAAGTGAAATTCCTTAATAGAAAAAGTAAATCGAAGAAAGAGAAATGTATTATATCACTAAGTAACTTTGTGCTGCATATGAGATGAGCAAGTTGCTCAATTTAAGCTACTTCAGGTTCCCTGCTTTTGGGAGTAATTTCGGAGTCCTTTATATATCTATGTATGCAATCTTTATCTTCTGTTTGATTTGATTTTTGAGGCAGTGAGAATGCTAGTGGGAGGAGAATGTTTAGGTGGTGGTGGCTGGCGGTTTAAAATTGGGAGGAGTTGGGTTGTGTCGGCTGTGTCAGTGGCTTGCAGAGTTTAGGCGTGAGGGGCAGGGATGACATGGCAATGGTAATTTTTATTATTTTTTGGTAGATAAAAGGATGGGGAGATGCGCTAAAGGGAATACTGTTGTAATGAAGTTTTATAATTTTTGGTTTCCAAGATTTACTTTTGATAAACCAAACCGGATAAGAATTATATGCCAAGAACATTCTATTCCTCTGTGAACTTTGGGCATATGGAGAATTTTACTTTCGTGAAAGATATGGTATGGTGGCTTGTGATTCCCATGTGCTTCCAGAGTCGGTTGAGCATTAAACTTAATGTATGTCGTATGATCAGATAAATGATTTCTAGACTACCTCATAGCTCCAAATATGATATTAAAATCCAATCACTGTAAAGCCAGAACCTACCTGGATCACCACGAGATATTTTGCTGCTGCATATTATGACTAATCTTCTACAGAGCTTTTATTAGTTTTCATTTAGTTAAATAGATCACTTGATTTTGCCATAATATAAAATGAATATGTACAAATTTATAGCACATTGATTTTTGTTATTCATACTGAGACATGCTTGTTTGGGAGTGCTTAAGCTTATAAGGAGATTTTAAGCACTCCCAAACATGTTCATAGTAAACAAATTAATTGTACTTGATATGATTGTCATCCTTTGCTACGTCGTATCTTTTTCTATGTTAACCTATTTGATGCACATGATTCTTATTACAACGTTGTTCTTTGTATGTAAATTTGTGCTTAACGTGATAAAGCATTTGCAATTTTAAGATTTATCGTAACATAAAATAGCCAATGAAACCTATTTGATTGTACGCTATATTTGGAAAAATATAAAATGTGTTTGAAAACTATATCTTACGTACTTAATTTGAAAATTTGTGATTTAATAGTAGGTGTTATTATCCCGTCATGCGTAATATAATAGTAAGGTTAGCACTTTTTTCTTAGATAATGAGAATTTGACCGTACGAGAAATTGAAGTAAATAACCACTCAGGTCTAGAACAATAATTTAGCCCCTGTTTGGTGCGCATTTTGAGTTCAAGAATGTATTTTTTTTTTTTTGATCTGATGGGGAATATATGATTAAAAAAGAAAGAAAAGTTATTGATGTGAAAAAAAAATATTATTTTATTGAAGAATGTGTTGTTGAAAATGAGTAGAAGCATGAAAATGAAAAAAATAATGTGACCCAAACTGGGGCTTATTTTCTCTTAATACTGTCTTGTAGAGTCCATTTATTAAAGAAGTCATCTTTGACCGACACTTGAACTCGCATATCGTTAGCGTTCTATTTCTTGCGCATTTCATACTATAGACTATACATTTCTTCTATAATGCAAAGCCTCGATGCAGAATCCAGGCTTCGACTTCTCACAGGCACAGTTCTCAGGCAATTGCCCTGATCCAATGACCTTCATGGGTGGGATCCACTCAAGCTAAGAGTTCTTAGTCTTCAAAATAACATATATAAGATGGTATGATCTTAACCATCACCTATACTATTCACAAAACTAGGTTTATTTACGTTATCAAGTGTAATGTAACTGTTGCAGTGCATATATTGAAACTCTCTCTTTGTATTAACATTTATTTTCTTCAGTAACTCAGTTGTGTGTGAACTTGACGTGTAATCAAAACTCAGTTAATGTGTATTAGTAGATAGGATTTGACATTATAATGTGAAACAAAATTTTAACATTTTTTTAAAAAAAAAATTTTAAAACACATATTATTAGATGTGTACCTTTTACTTAAATTCCTTAGTCACGTCCAATCATCTACCAACAAATTGGTGCGTAGGAGCGTATCCACTTGTCGATTCGGTAATCCATTATGTGGAATATTATGTACAACAAGAATAATCAGTGCCTTAAAATGCTCAATATGATCTTTAAAGAGGCCCTCATTATGGGAAGATATTGAAAGGGGTATTTTTGATCAAATAAAAGTGTTCGTTCTTAAACTAAATGCGTAATGGTGCTATATTGATCATCATAATTTTCTATATATACAACACGTTTTAATCGCATTAAAGGTCTCCTATTTTTATTTAATGTCATACTTATGCCCCTATTTTTTTCTATCACATTTATATCCTCGACCTTCCAATAATTATGACATCTTATCTCTATTACGTGTTTTCATAAAAAAAAACTCTGTTCAAATGTGTAAAAATACTTATTTATCTAATATTTTTAAAGACTTGGCAAGTGGTCCTCGAACTTTTAGTGACATTTTGTCATGGAATTTAATTTGTTCCAACTTAGTTACCGAATTTAAAAATTGTTACAAGTTGGTCATTTATATACTATGTTCGTTACTCTGATTAATAGGAAAGTCAATGTCTCATATCTTGAAACCCTAGAATATCCTGCACTGATGAATTTTTTATTTTTAGGATTGTATTGATTTGCATTAAATTATTTTATTCCTTTTTCTCTATTTTGCTGAAATTCATGTCATTCAAGGGATTGTTACATTACATGGTAATGGAAAAGGGAAAGTACATAATCAAATATTTTGCATGTGTTTGGAAAATACTAGGCTCTATAATTAGCAGATTTTATCCGTTAGACATGGAAAGCATGTAGACTTCGATGGGATAATTAAAAGGAAAAAGGTATCGTCATCTCTTTATAAGATGGAACCTACTTGATAAGAATCACATATATTGGGCATATAATNATTTGCATTAAATTATTTTATTCCTTTTTCTCTATTTTGCTGAAATTCATGTCATTCAAGGGATTGTTACATTACATGGTAATGGAAAAGGGAAAGTACATAATCAAATATTTTGCATGTGTTTGGAAAATACTAGGCTCTATAATTAGCAGATTTTATCCGTTAGACATGGAAAGCATGTAGACTTCGATGGGATAATTAAAAGGAAAAAGGTATCGTCATCTCTTTATAAGATGGAACCTACTTGATAAGAATCACATATATTGGGCATATAATAGCTTATCTAATCAATCACATTTCTTCGTTGTGTCCTATCATCTACCAACCTTTGTTCTAAAAAGTGTGTCTAAACGCGAAGTGTGATGAAAACGCTTTGCCTTGACTCTAAGCGAAAATTAAGCGGTCAAAATCACATATATTGGGCATATAATAGCTTATATAATCAGTCACATTTCTTCGTTGTGTCCTATCATCTACCAACCTCTGTTTTAAAAAGCGCGTCTAAACGCGAAGTGTGATGAAAACGTTTTACCCTAAGCCTAAGCGAAAATTAAGAGGTCAACGAAAATGTTGATTGCTTAATGCTTGCCTAGGCATGCCTCCGCCTCATGCCCAATTTTTTTCCTTCTTTTTTTTTTTTTAATTAAACCCACAGTCCAGACTCGGTAGTTCACTATCCTTTCAAACTTCAAAAACTTCGGACTCCAGAAAACTAAGACGATGAAAGAACGGCTCAAAACCTCTCAATTTCTCCTCACACCGCACTGATTTGGGTATCAGGTATGTATAGAATTAGGAGGTTATTATACTTTACATTGTATTTGTAATTTGGGGCATGTGATTTTCAGTAAATTTTGCTTACAATTCTTCTTTTTCTTTGTGATTTTCCCGTGTTACCACTTTCCTATGCTTTTGGGCATCTTGCTTTTGTGTTTTATTTCAATTATTATTAGTTATTTAAATGAGTAATAAAAATTTGTATTGTTTATATTTTTTGTTTATGTAAAAATTACAAAGTAAATACAATATTTATAATTTTAGATGTTTAGTATGTATTACTTGAATTATTGAATTTTTTTACAATGATTAAAAATTGAAAATATTATTAAAAATAAAAAACATTTTTTTACACCCAAGTTTCGCCTAGGCTCGTAAAACTTGAAACTTGACCTCCACGCTTTACGCTTTTTAGAACACGGAACACCACTTATATAAGTTAATGCTAGCAGTGCTAATGTGCGATGCTCTTAGGCTTTGGTCCAACAAACACAAAGATTTATGAATCTAAAGAAACAAAAAAGGTAAGACATGCAAGATTTGTGGTTAGCATGTTCAGTTCGATATGAGAATTCTTTTATCCATGCAGATTGTCTACTAAATTTAAGAAGACACATTAGTTAAAAAACTTAGGTAACAAAATACTTCGATATTGAATTTGATGAGTTTAATCATGAATTTTTTAAGAAATGTGTGACTGAAATGTATGAAAAAATTTGAATTTACGTGTAACATATTATCGTTGAAATGTGATTGAGAATAAATTTTAAAAAAATAAATAAATTGAAGAATGGTAGACAAAGTAGGGAACAAATGTCATTTTAATTCCCAAGTGGATTTACTTTTGCACAAAATTTCAAATGTTATCAGCACGCTTGATGCTCCCTCGACTTTTATATCCAAAATATACATTTCCAGTTTGGGTTGTGCTATGGAATAAATCATAATCATTGACTTCAACTTCTTTCTTCTTCTGCTTTTTTCCTGTTGAGGGAACCACTTTAAACATATACTTCATCAACAAATTCATGACAAATACTTAGATTTATAAATTATTTTTATTAATTAGTTGTTGATCAATTTTTTATTAATTAGTTGTTGATCAATTATAATAAACTCGTAAGTTTTGATTTAAAATAATAAGAAAACCAGCTCAGGAGTCCCCAAACTTTGACATGTGTTGCACCTTGGTCCCCCAGTCTTCTAAGCAGAGCATACATCTCCAACTTTCATTTTAGTATAACTTAGATCCCGATTGGACAATTTTATCAGGTCTTTAAAACCTAGCTAAAAGTTTATAAATAAGATGATATTACTCTTCTTTCAAATAATCAAGAAATTAGGTAAAATCAAGAACGGAAAAATATAATAATAATAATCTCTTCTTTTCTACTAACGCAACCCACCTTCTTTACGACAACTACAACTATCACTAATCACTTCCTGGCGACCACAATGAATCACTGAGGGATTTACCAATATCCCTAACTCTTGTTGTTTCCACCCCTTGGAGATCGTGAGAATCACAATTTTTATTGAATTGTTATACCATACTTACATCTGTTTCAGATATATTCAAATTTTCAAGTGGAATTACATTTTCGAGTTTTTAGAATATGATTTTTCTAGGAAAATTTTACATTGAGGCGAAGAAAAACGTCGTCGATTGCTGGCATCGGTGCAAATAAATTTAGTAGAAAAAGGAAATTATTTGATAAAAATGGCTATCTTAGGCATCAAGAGAAGATTGAGATTCAGGGCTCGAGGAAATTTCAAACACAGAAATTATAAAGAAAAAACTAATGCAAATATGTGAAAAAAAAAGGGAAAAAGGAAAAAGAAATGAATCCGCCCATGTGTAGAGGAAGAGTTATGCCACTTTCACGAAAAGTGATCAACAGATCGAGTGAAATAATATTAGTTGACAATATCTGATTAGATGAAAAATTGTCTGTTTTCAAAATAGTTTAATTATGAATTGTCATATGGTATATGTCAATGATTGTGTCTGATGTCACAATAGCATGATTCGTAGAGGAATGACACAAATGGAAAAAGGAGCAAGTGCGCAAATTTTTTCTCACAGGTTTTTAACACTTGGCAAATTCTCTTTCATCCTTATCGAAAAAATATCAAAGGGCACCATACAGGTGCTGTAATTGTTCGAAAAAGAAACTTTGCGATGATTGTGAAACCACTTCTTTAAGAAGCTGAAGCTGCAAAAAAACGAGATACAAGCTTCTTTGTTAAGTTCTTTACAGCTCTTCGTGTAAAAATCAAATTCGTTTTTCATCAAAATCCTCGTACATGTACCATTTCTAAAATGAATATATATGCACTACTCGTACCAATCAAAAGCAATGATCAGAACTTTCTCTGTATTTTCTGAATGCAATCCTCGTAGACAAAACCAAAATTCCCGTTTTCTTTCAGACATAAGCATCAATTAACCATATACATTGTCATTTCAAGAAGGAAAAAAAAACCGCTATGAAGTTGAAAGCATTTTACAATTCATATTAAGGGTTAACTAGCACGCTGCCACTATAACAGGGAAGAAGAGATTGTATTCACAACTATGTGCTTGAGCGGGTTATCTATGTCGCTGCCTCCAGCATGCACGACAAACTCGGCTGGTGAGAGGAAGGTGCCGTGGCATATGCACATTATTCTCACTTCTTCTCCCTTCCCATATTTGTATAGTATCCCGTCCACTATCCTACCATTAGGACCATCTCCCTTTGTGAAAACACGAGGCATATCCTCCACTGCATTGGTTCCAATTTCCCTTCCTCGATTTCTTACAACATCAGATCTTAAAGATAGACTCTCTGTGTCAGGTCGAGTCGTTCTGCCCATATTTTCTCTTGCTTTCATCCCAGATGAGCCAACATCCTGATTGATTCCCTCTCGCAAAGATTGGATACTGCCAGGGCTCAGTTCACCACCTCTACTGGATCCTGAATTGAAAATGAGGAAATCTCAGATATAATTACGACAAGTAATAGCAGCATGGTTTCATATACAACCTCGTACATATTAATCAAATTTATATATCAGTCCATAGAACTAAACAAATGCACAAATATTTTAAATTCACGATCATTTCTACGAACTAAGTACTACAACTTTGATTAATGTTAGACAACCTAAATATTAGGAAGAATAATACAACTTTGGATACTGACAAGTACATAAACATAATATCAGAAAGGTTATTTGTACCACTGGTCAAAAGATTTAATTATAAAATTCAATATTGATAATCTACTATAAGTATTTATTGATTAAAAAGTAAAGGCGTATGGAAACTAAAGATACTCACCCCAAGAAGACAAATATTAATGCATTTTCCATATTAAGAACTGCTGTTTTTCTCATGAAATCATCGAAATGGATAACACAAGGGTCCGAGTTCCAAAAAATCTCACTCGACATAAAGAATGCTTACTCACAATGCATTTTGCTTTTGTTCTCGTAGATTCGCAACATTTTCCATCTTTCTAACAATAAGCAAATTATTGAACAGTATGTTTGGAGGACTGGTCAATTATTAAATTTTGTTCCACGGTTATCCCCAAACCAACAGCATTATTGTTTCTTCATCAGCCCAATCATCCAAACTCCAAGAGACTAGCATGGTGTTGCAGTCAAAGCAACTCCTTCACTTTCATGTACTCATTGGATGGCAGCCCTCACAGGTTCCTTAGACATTACTAATGATATGCATCTACAAAGCTAGAAGTCTAAACACTTCTCTTAACCCCAAAAATAAATAGCTTTATTGTTTCTAAAACAAAATAACAGGGATGCATATACTAATCAATCTGCCTAAATAGTTTGTAGAAAACAGGTAGGATATAGCATTAATCATTAAAGGAGATTACTTAGATTACAAGGTTTAAGGTGCCTTTCTATTCTTCCACTTCTTTTGGCTGGGCATGGCATTCTCTGACAATTTTTACCTCGTGGAATCACAGGATGACCGAAGCCACAAGTTCACTACCATCACCATTTTGAAGTCAATCCCTCATTTCAAAATCCCCTTTCTATATAACATGCACAATATGATCAAGTCTGCAAAACTCATACATTTTCAAGTTTTGGAGTGAATTTCTTAGGTTCCCTATGTTCAATTATCTAGCATCTAGCGATGCATAATTCTTGTGTCTTCATATTATGTTTGAAAAAAATATTGTGAACATGTTTTTATTTACTTAAAAACTAAATAAAAGTTAAACGAGCTTTGCACATATAAATAACAGAATGAGTACAGACACTGGCTGATGGAGACGAGAATTAGCATGTTTATCCTTAAGACAAATTTGCCCAGCATTGGTGTTCATAACATTCAAGCAACTCTCATGATACAACATACTCTGTTTGTAATACTATTACTCCAAATGGGAATGTCTCAAGAACCATACCTTGACTCCTTCTGAAAGAATGAGACTCAAACAGGATGCAAAACAAGGGATACAAGAGATCTCAAGGTTTTCTAACATATCCTTCATCCAAAAAGAAGAAGAGAGAATTTATATGTCGTTATGAAATTTAAAATCCGACTTTATTTTAAAACCATTGATCATTTATTATCCAAATTTCATAAATTTTCAATGAAGAAATATAAAATAAGTAATATGAATATAATCCTTTTATGTCACTTAGGAACTATGGACCATCCATATCCCACTTAAGTCCAAAAGAACACTCACTAGGAATAATAGAATTTGGTTATAGTTTACTGGTAGGAAGCATATGTAACTAGGACAAATGATTAACAACCAGACAAAAATTCAAATCAAAACGTAAAATTTGAAGATTAACTGTTATTTAGGAATCTTTAAGTACTTTAGGCACATTTAATCCATTAAAACAGTTTACTTACATAAAGAAATCACATTTGAGAGAGTCTAGCAATAAGTGAATAACTTTTCGATTTATACGCAGCATTGAACATAAATTTTAGCCTATCTAGAAAATAACCAAGAAAGTGTAGAAAACGAAATACCTCCAAAAGTTCTACTGTCCAATTCAGACATACTCGAAGAACTCCCCCCTTTTGATTCCATTAACTTTTGCATCCCACTACTATCTCCCAGAAAATGTCCCTTCCCTTGGGCCATTGCCTCATCAATCCCACCCCGAATTGACTGATCATTAGCGGTGGACAATGGGAATGGCAAACCTGACCTCTTTGTTGCGACCAAAGTTTTATCTCTATCCAATCTCTCTCTCAAATTAACCTGAATTTCCTTTTTCTCCTCCAGACTTAAATTTCCACCACCAGCTTCCTTATCACCCTTCAAATTCCTCAGCTTCTCTGACCTCCTCCTCTTAGCCTCCATTCTCCTCAAGGTCTGCAACTGCTTCCTCTTCCTCCATTCCTCTTCCGTCTCCACAGGCAGTGAAGAGGTCCTCAATAGGCCTTTATAAGCCACCGATGGTGGTGCCACCGCATCATTATCATCTCTCACCACCGGTAAACACTCTGCTACAGAAGAAGACCTCACCAACTTCTTAGAACTCTTGTCCAAACCAAATCTCCCTCCTAATGACAGTCCTAGATTCAACTCGATCTCCAGATCCTCCTCTTTCACTGCCTCATTTGCACTACTACTACCCTTGAACCTCTGCAATAAATCTCTTGAAAATTTATTTGTTGAAATATCCGAAAGAGCGTCCATATCTGTTGTTCTTAAAATCTTTTTACCATCATCACCATCCCCCATAAGACACAAACAACACTACTTATAACAATACTATAATGGCATATATTCAGCTATATTTATATGTATATGCATGTTTAACCACTCCATGATCTGATTTACACAAACCCAAAGAAAGACCTGATCTTGAACTGCATAATATCAAGCCCCACCCTATTCCAAGATCCAATTTTTATTCACAATTCAAGCAAGATTTCGGGATGCAAAGCAATAAACGTCAACTAATAAATCCACCTTGAGAAATAAATGAAATATCTCATAAAAAAATAGAACAGGGACAAAACCTATATCAATAAAGCAAGAACGAAAATAAAGAAAATCAAACACTGGATTGTTTATTATAATGAAGCCAAATATTGAAGCCAAATGAAGAAGAACCGCAACGAGAGAACAAACAAGAAAGGAGGGAGTGGGGGGACAAGGCAAAAACTTGGAAAGGACAAGTGGCGGAAGAGAGAGGGGGGAAGGGTACGTTGGTCTGAGTGAACAGGCCTTTTTGGTAGTGTCTCTAACAAAAATGTTTGCAGAAAAAAGAGTTGAATGATTGGGGAATTTTAATAAAAAAAATATACCTTTGAATCCCTTTCTTGTTGGGTTTTCCTGATTGTAGATTAAAATGGTGAATATTAAAATGGGAGAATGTATTTTTTTGAAGTGATGTAATGAAAAATATGTGGTTGAAAAAGAAGGAAAAAATATTGATGTGATGGAAAATATTATTTTATTGAAGAATATGTGGTTGAAAGCGAGTACAAGAATGAGAATGTAAAAAATAATATGGAACGAATGGGGGCTATAGAATGTTTTAAAAAATATTATGAAAATAAGAAATGATCCTCATACATTTCATTTGCCTTGAAATGCATCGAGCAATAAGATACTCATCGAAAAATGTTACACTTACATATTGGTACACAACTCTCTTACATGTTGTGTACCCCAAGTGAGACTCATAGAAAGTTGTGTACCAAATATATAAGTGTAGCATTTCTCCGTAATTTATGAGTATCTTAGGCCCTGTTTGATTGGTGTTATTTTTCCTGGAAGTAGGAAAATATTTTCTTACTTCCACTTTTTGACTGTTTGATATGCTAAATTTTCCATGGAAAATGTTTTCCTTCCTTTTCGTAGGTACAATCATTTGATGCACAAAAGGTGAAAAACGTTTTCTCACCTAATAGTTAAGAAAATATTTTCCATTAGGTTAGAAAACGTTTTCCCC
>CAIGRL010179907.1:0-14672 GCA_903798325.1 Fraxinus xanthoxyloides | reverse complement strand
TTGTAATTGTTTTTCTAACTATATCTACTAATTGAAAATAACAAGATGCATGCGCAGATCATTTTAAAATTCAAATATGGAATGAGATATTAAGACATAACAATTTCAACGATTGATCGCCTTTAAGTCTTAATTAAAGATTCAAAAATCTAGTATAATGTTTGATCGAATTCTTCAATTGTATTCAATTTACCACTATCGAGTTCTCATTGAGCCTATTTAAATAATCAATTACATATCTGTATGTGAATTAATATGAGTTAAATGCAATATTAGTTCAAAAAATGCATATAATGATCACAATAATTAACATAAGTATCTCTACATTTTATACTAAATTACCGAATTTTACCATATGGTCTAAATCTAAATCTCACCCCTTGATTCGTAAAAGATTCAAAAAATAATTGAATACCTGATCAAATAATTCAAAGCATTAAATTCATGAATAAAATCAACATATATGTGATAAAAGAACTATAATATTGAATAAAAGAAATAAAGGGTCTCAAATACATTATATTGTTAACCCTAATAAAGAGTTTAGCAACTCATAATATATGAAGAAAAAAATAGATGACAATAAAGTACATCACCGAATTTTAAATAAAGACATAGAAAAAGGCATGAATTTTGCACCAAGATCTTTTTCTTCTTCCAATCAATGCTTCAAACACATGATTTCTTGATGCTTTTCTACATTAATTTGCTCTACTAAATCTCAAGTTGTATGTTGTGTATCCCAATGTGTAGAGCCCCTCTCAAGTGCCTCATCTCTTGTATTTATACTTCCCCAATTTAGAGTTTTCCCCAATTTAGAGTTTTCATGGGCTTTAAACGAGCCAGAAATCCTCGTCTTAGGATGCCTCATGCAGTACCTCGATGTCGCATCAAATTCCGAGGTGGCGCATTGACTCATGGGGTGTAGCGCTACAATTCTGGCCTATTCTCTTTCACGGCGCCACCTCTCGGGTAAGATTTCTCATTTTTCTTCTTTTTATATAGCAAATTGACTATTTCGCTTTTTTGTTCCTCGTTTTTCCTTGATTTTTACCAATTACCTAGTTTTCTCCACTTTTTCAATAATTTACACCACCTCACCAAAGCTATTAAACAACACTAATAAACACATTAAAAATGTTCACTACTCATAAGAACTAGCCAATAATCAATTTAAAATGGTATAAAACTCGTGAGTAAAACACACTTGTCAAATACATTATCCAAACTCCTTCATTTGTTCTAGGCATTGGCTCTACACAGAGCCAAAACACATTGATGATGCATTCTTTGCTAATAAAGAAATGCAAAAGCAGGTAGATGAAGTTATTGCACGCATGATAGAGTCACACTTAACTTCATAATGAAGATGCGAGCTAGACAAAGAAATTTAAAATTCCATATTACAAATTTGGATTGATCTTCATACGCTAATTCGAGAACCTTTTATAAATTTTGGCTCGGGGTGTTACACCTGCATTATTTGGGATGCTTGTGAAGAGGGCATAGAAGCCATCAAAAACTCTAAAGTTTCATTTTGTTAACATTAATGCATTTCATGCTGCTGTCAGAACGAAATTTAAATCAGTGAATGTTGTTTTTCTAAACTATTCGAAGAAAGTGGATAGGACATATCTAAGTTCATTCCAGAATTGGTTCAATAGATGATACAAGCCTAGAAATAGGTACATTCAATGTAGATTACGAGTATTGTTGTGACCGATTATTGTTTCTATGACGAGAACAATGCTGGTCATAGACATCCATGCATTTTGGTTATAAATTGTGGTGTATAGACCAATATTACAATAGATTGATTATAAAGTATAAAATTCAAACACATTGTACTATTCTAGTTAAGCATGACATATGTTACTGTCAAGTGTGACGTGCTATTATTTTCTATAGTCAATAATAGTGCTGGTCAAAGAATGACATAACGTTGGTCACAATCTTCTTCATTTATATGATGAAAGCATACATGTGTCTACAAGGTAAAGTTCAATTAGGCAGACAATGTAGTAAGTGTTTCATTTGTTTATGGAACTATCCTTGTTGACCAAAAAACTTTGTGGCATGCATTGGTTGATTATGGATCATAATTGAGCAGTAGAGCACGATAAATTTTCACATATGCATAATAGATCACATCACTTATGTATGTTATTTGTTATTCATGACAACACTTGGATGCATGTCTCCGTTATAAAAGACAAGGCAATAACCACACATTGCCTATTCGATTTGACAATCCGAACATTATACCCAAATTTTGTTCAAAGACCTAAGCACTGTGAATGAGAAGCACGATCTTTTCCAAACTATCAATGGTGAATGATTATCATTTAATACTCCTTCGAAAGAAGTTGAATACGTGCCTATTTCCATTATGTATACAAATCGTGCTCATTGGATACTAGGGCAACTTGACATTAACAACCGTGTCCTGTACATATTCCATTCAAGCAACAAATTGTACAGGGACAAAATGGTTAGTTAAAGGGTATTAGAAATTGCAAAGACACTAACACATCTACTGAAAAATGGTCAAATTGTAGATGGAAACTAGTGATGGCAGAGATGACATGTATAGGAAATTGCAAATTAATATTGTTAGTAGTTTACCTCAGCAACAAAATGGGTAAGTTACATTCTTCATATTACAATATCAATTGCTAGAGATTTAGTGAGAATGTCGGCCAATTGGTTTTTATATTCACAATTTCTAATACAATATCCTTCTTTTGGGTGCCTTTGGAATACCAAAGACATAATGTCTTAGTGCCCTAAGATATCTAAAATTTGTTTTATGGCACTAGGTGTGATTCTTGAGTATTACCTTGAAATTTAGCATATAATCGAACACTAAACATAATATCGAGTCTATTTGCGATTAAGTAAAGGAAAAAATCCAATCATACATCGATATTTTGTTATATTTATGAAAGTACCTTAATCATCTTTGTCCAGATTGATTGATGGACTCATTGGAGTGTTCATTGATTTCAACTCTTCCATTTCAAACTTATTGAGCATGTGATTTGTTTGACTCAATTACTTAGGCAGAGATTGATCACTTTATATTTCAGAAGATTCTTCATTTTGTTGCACATTTGCTTCTTCCTCATGTTGATCTTCAACATCTTTAGGATTTTCCAATATTTTCAATGTCAATGATTTTTCCTTTGGCATTATCTCCAAAAGTATCATGACAACCATCCTTTATTTTGAAACTTGACAATAAAGCTTGATTTTTGGTCATGTACTTTGAGCATTTACTATTCAGGGTCCATTAATCCGAAGTTTGGCTCTTAAGTTCTTGAATGCGACTTTGATCTTGACCTCCTTCATGAGTCTGATTTGTTTGATCTTTTAACGACCATCGATCAATTTCTCATTGTATGTATTGAAAAATATAATCACTTGAATTCAACTTGTTAGTAACGAAGATTAATTTGTTTGTTTTAATCAAAATATTAATGTTATAATCAACCATAGATCAATATAAACATGTTGCAGATAGTTAGAGTTAACATAAACAACACACTTACATTTAAACGTTATCACTAGCAGGCACAGACAGTCATAATCAAGCAATAACTTGTAGCATATAATCATAATTTAAGTAATATTAATAGGTCACAAACAGTCATTATGATCACAAACAAAGACACAATCAATAACTGGATAAATTTCCATTATCACATAGAATACCAACCCAAACGGACCTGTAAAAACATGAAATACTATACTAAATATCACATACAACAAAATATAACCCATTCCATAGGTCACATTCAATATCTTGTTAACAACTCATAGATGTTAAAGTGACAAACGAATTCAAAATTTGATATCAATACTCTAAACTTATTGTAATTATCCGTCAATTTATATAAACCAACAATGCCCAATTCATGAATCACCAATGAAAGAATTTGAAACTACAAAGAATATCGTTTTGCAAAAAAGTTATGCTAAGCTATTTGACATGTTTTGGGTATTTCTTTGCTTTCAATTTTCTCGTTTTTTTGGTTAAGTGGTACCATATTCTTGCATGCACTATGATTGTGACATTATTCGCCGCATCTTCTATATTTCCAACTTGTGATCTCTCACACGCTAACTATTTCCTCTTCCCAGTAGGGCGGATAAAGCTTCTTTTCTAGTTTGGGAAAAGTACAATTCTACTATTCACGTCTTTTAGCAAACTCTATTGTGCTCTATTACTTACAGAGAATATTGTCTCTTTGTAGGTACTCATATATGCATCCGTCGTGTAATACATCAAGCAAAAATCATACACATCTAGCTTCAATGTTGCAACACTGCTAGTGCGCGTGGACATGAAACTTGATCCACTTGAAACACTCTACAACTACATATGTGTTGAGTTATACCAATTATGTACGAAGAAGAATCGTCCCTTACTTCAAAAAAAGTGTGATTCACATAGGAAACGTGAAAAATAGAAAAACTAGTCATGCTTGTCAAATTAAGAGTTCTATAGTTATAAATGTGACCATCATAATCTACATATTAAGCTTTGTCTTTACCTTTAAATTTTGCACATCATGACTCATTTCTCTCAGCAGCTTCTTATATCTGGTTGCAACTTTTTAAAGGTATCATGAGCATTGTCCCTATTCTTTGGAAGACCAATACTGGACTGTTTGTTGTAATGACTCTAGAAGTACTTCAATTGGGTACTTCTGTACTGCCTTGTAACTTGCATTCACAGTTTCAACTATGTTTGAAGTTATTGTAGAGTATCTATTTGTTTTCATGTACAATGTTGACCATTTTTCATATCCAACCTTCACCTAAAAATAAATTACTGACGTTATAGTCAAATATAGGTAACAACAGGTCACATTACATATATTACAAGTAGCAATGACTCATAACTAAGACCTATTCAAAGATATTCAAAGTCGGCATGATCATAGAGAGTTACAAATAACGTTAAATTGGCCATAGACAGTCACTGTTATCACAAAATAAGTTTCAGACAGTCATATACTGAAATTCCTTGATATTTTCATTCATTGAGTTCGACTGTTGCATTTGGTATTCAAACTCATCCAATGGGTATGCTCGGACTGTAGGGTTGAATGCATGTGTTATGTTGTAACTTGATTTTACAAAATCATCTTCAAACTTTTAAGCAAATGGTACGAATAGATCCCATACATTACCTCTGGAAATATGACTTCAATCGTATTCCTTATATTGTTATGTATGTTCAATACTATATACATTCCGTTTATCGATCCGTATGTTCTCTTCAACATTTCAAGAAACTATATACATGACTTATCATTTTCATTGTCCCCAATTCCTAATGCTAGTACGAAAATATTGTTGTTCACATCTTATGTACATTGTGAAAAGTGTACCCCCGTAATGACCATTTAAACATGGGCTATCAAGTGCAGTGACTGACCTACAAAATTTTCAACTAGCAATCGATGCACCCAAAGCCATAAAGTAGTACTTAAACCTGTCCAAATTATCTATTTCTATTCTCGTCCATGTCCCCATGTTCATCTGTTAGTATATAGAAATAAAAAGATAGCAACGATATCGTTGGATCACCTTTAATCAACTTCGATGTCTATTTGTGTCAATTCATGCATTCACATAATTCATAGATACTCCACATGTATGTAACATGTCGTTCAATATATCGTTAGGAGTGTATATTGTTCATGATGAAGTGTATTTGTACCTGATACAATTAGAAACAATGGAGCTAGACGCTTGTAGATGAGATCCTAAAACAATATTTGTGGAGCATGTGTGACCATTACTCGTCTCTCTAATCTTGAACATTTTTGTTTTCCCCAAGCGAAAAGATCCAAATATCCAATTCTAATCACTCCGCGAACACTTTATTACATATTCTTTCTTTTCTAATCTCGACACTTTATATTCAAGTTTGTTTTAGATTGCATAAAAGGCCAAGCTTATTTTAAGTATTTCCTTGTTGCGAAGTATCTTTCCCTCCAATACTTCTCTTGCATCTGCATGGGATACTAGTGTCACATCTTCTCCGATGTTCTTTTATCAATAGCCATAACTAAGTCACAAATATCGAATGCTATTTGCTGTAAAGAAAAAATAGTAGTTGATGACTCAACAAAAATGACCAATGACTCTAGGAATTGTAATGAACATCTTCATTGCAATGGATCTGTGATTATAACATCAACCTTTATAGGATAACTCGATACACTTTCATCCATGTATTTCAGCCTCAAATACGTTAGGACGTTATTGTTATTCATAATTCTGATTGAAGGCAAAGTAGAATCCAACGAGTATGTCATTGTCACAATTGCTTCTACATAATTAAATCTCAATTCTGAAATAACAAGGTCAACAAATTCATCATTCTTGCATATACCATTTGCTAGGATTAAAAACGTGTGACCTTCGTACAACAGAAAAAGTGCAAATGTCCATCCCCGATCACAAACAGATAATGGGATGTCATATTCAATAAATATTAATAAAAACAATCATATGTAATAGAGATATATCTTAGACAGCCTGTAGAAACCTGGTCATAGTGAGTCACAATCAAATTAAAAAATTACAGAATTATGCATTTAAACACAATAGAAAAACATACTAAATGTTCACAAACTTGAAGAAAGACATCACACATAGATCAATATAAGCCACATATATTCACATCAAACGTAGACAAATTTACATACAGCCAACCCATGTAAGGTCAAAATGAGACAAAATGCAATGAAATCAGTCACATATTGTTTTGATTTCACACGTTGACTGGTCACAATATTTAACACAAAGGTGACAACATATTCTATACATCGGTCACAAATAGTCACAATTAATAGAGACATGCTGATGTACATAAAGCACCACTAAGGTCACAAATAGTTACATTGAGGGTAAATACTGGTCACCGATGTTTTTTTGCCTAACTATGGATAGAAAAGTAATTCTAGATCAGCATGTTCATAAATTGAAAATTACAAATGACAAATGCATACCATCTGATCACAAAGCTTCAAAATAGAGGTCACAAATTGGGTAAAATGTACACTTATTTTCACAAATCAAACTCACTAATCAATGTTAGAATAAGCTTTCATACTTTTTGAAAATATGATTAATGTAATTTCATAAGCTTAAGTGGACCTCGTTATATGCGTACATTCAAAACCTGAACACGGAATGTCAGTATTTGCTTAGGAAAATACTTTTACTGTAACAATGAGTCACGACTACTCCTAAAGAATGAATTTTAGAGGTTTTTTTTTACTATATTGTAACTTCATACGTTGATTGTGGCTTGATATTGAAGATATAGGGAGAAATCATAATGATTTTGGTGAAATTTAAATCATGGGTATAGAGAGAGAAAGTTGGTGTTTGATTTTGGGAGGAGATGTGAATATCTTTTAAAAATAGTATTTTTTTCCTAATATTTAGGATCTACAAATTAAATGTGTTGATATGAGATTAATTTTCTTGACCTTATCATTAAAACCCAATTTATTTAGAGAGTAATACTCATGACGAAATGCAACATGATGTTGAAATTTAGGTACAGGCATTGGGTAGGTCTATTTGGGCATTTCAATACCAGGAACCACTCATTATACTTCAAGTGTCTCATAAATGAAATCATTTGATTTCAAGTAATTATTGGAACCAAACTCAAACCAAAACCATCAGTTTCGATTCAACCCAAAACGTTTTTAAAAAAATTGAATTATTTTCCTAATATCTATCAAAAATAGAAGAAAAAATACCATATCACACATATTTCAACATTTTCTTAATCTGAGTGCAAATATATCACTATATAGCATAATAGCATTCAGTTCCAGCCGTGGCTTTATGTGCGGTGCCTCAAGAAAGGTTTGTGAGGCGGGCAACGCGTAAATTGTGATCCGGAATGTCTAAGAACAAAAGAAATATAAATCAAATTTTCAAATTATTGGCCTTGCAAACTTTTATTTGTTGGGTTGAGATCATTGGATCTAGGTAAAAAAAATAATAAGTTTAAAAAAAATAAAAAAATTATAAAAAATTGACAAATTCGATTTCAGAGTCGAGTATCCACGATTTAAGTTCAAGAATCAAGAATCTCTCCAGACCCAATCAGTTTAGATTCTGCATTTCTGCTCCCAATTTATTTGTTTGCTTAACATATATCTTTCATAGAGATATTATTTGACAGTCACAATTTCAATGATTGAAACATAGGGATGTCGTTTCCTATTAATATATTATCTACATATAATATCAAGGATATTACAACGTCCTCACTATTTTATTGTGAACACAGTGATTGTCTTCAGTATTGATCAAAACAAGCCTTTTGACTTTCTCATCAAATCGAAGATTCCAATTTCAAGAGGCTTGTTTCAATCCATATATGGATTAATCAAGCTTGCATACCTTATAAGTATATTTGGATTCAAAACTTTCGGGTTGTGTCATGTACAGTTCTTCTTGAAAGTTCCTGTTAAGAAATGCAGTTTTGACATCCATTTGTCATGACTCAATGGTCATGGCATGTAGCTATTACAAGCAAAATTCGAATGGATTTTAGCATGGGTATTGTTAAATGGTTCCATCAAAGTCAACTCCTTATCGTTGTTTATAACTTTTTGCTGCTAGTCTTGCTTTGTATGTATGGATGTTTCCATTCATATCGACATTTTCATGCAAACCAAATTACAACCTATGGATATTATCCTATCAGGCTAGTCGATCAAGGTCTAAACATTGTTCACATACATCGAGTTCATCTCGAATTCCATGGCCTATGCCATCTCTTTGAGTCAACATTTGACTTTTTTTTTCATAATTATTAGGTTCATCATTCTCGATTAGTAATGTCTAATTAATAAGGTCGAATGATCCTACAAGATTTACACGGAGCTGACATGTCCTCAGAAGTCTCTACTTCTTGATCAAGAGTATGTCCCTTAGCAGCTCTGGGATCAGACTCAAGTTCATCTACTTGATCAAATATATTTATGGACTCTTAAACTCCTTCAAGTTCTATTTTACTCATTTTGTCCTTTCCTAGAGTAAACTCTTTCTCTAGAAAGACAGTATGTCGTGAGGCGAAGATTTTCTTCTGAATAGGATTATAGAAGTAATATCCAAATGTCTTTTAGATATCCACAAATGTATAATTATCAAAATTAGACTCTAGCCTATCCGATTTAGTGCGCTTCACAAAGGTATCACACCCCAAACTTTAATATTAGACAAGTTGGGTCTTCTGCCTTTCCATAACTCGTATGGAGTTTTGTCGACCTATTTAGATGTGACACAACTTAGTGTAGCACGCTACAATCAATGCATGACACCAAAACAATTTTGGAAAGTTTACATAGCTTCTTATTAATCGCATTATATCTAATAGTGTACGATTCATCCTTTTAAATATATCATTATGTTGAGGATTATTTGGAAGAATCCACTGCGAAAGAATCTCATTCTTTTTTCGATAATCTATAAATTTACCTTTAAGATATTCTCCACCTTGATCAAGTCTTGGTGTGAGAATACATTTACCTAGTTTTTTCTTTATTTCTACCTTGAATCATTTGAACCTTTCAAGAGCTTCATGCTTGAATTTCATCAAGGATACATGATCATTTTTTAAATAATTATAAGTAAATGTAATGAAATAAGAAAAACCTCATCTATTAGTAATTTATATAGATCCACATATATCATTATGTATTAGGCCCGATAATTGTGCAACTCTTTCTCTTTTCAAGTAAAAGGAGATTTGGTCATTTTGCCTAGCAGACACGATTCACATTTGTCGGATGATTCAATATTAGTTGACCCCAAATATACATCTCCATGTAATTTGAAAATGCATTCATGTGACCAAGTCTGCAATGCTAGATATTAGTAATTTATAGTTTATCAATTTTATGCCTCTTAATTTCTATCTCACCATAGAATATTTAGTACCTAGAAATTGTAATTTTGTAATTTATCATAACAATTAAAATCTTATCAAAAGGAACAATAATTGTCCTTAATATTAAAATAATTCATATCCAAACATGATATTTAAATAATGTTCTTGGTATTGGTGTGAATAGAATAATATTTCTCTAATTCTAATAGCATAGAGGTAATAGCAAAAAGCATGCTCATTTAGGCAATGTAGCAACCTTTGCTTATTTTCAACTTGCAGGTCAACTTTTCCATTATGGCAGTGGTCTACATTTACTTAGTTTCTACATATTTATACAAATATAAAATATAGATATGGTATCTAATACCCAAGCAATTAATGAAAGTAGATATGAGTATTGTATTTTCTCTTTGAATGATCTATCATTCCAAATGATAACAAGTGTCATTAGATTTGGTAATGTCCTTTTTTTCCATTTGACTGTCTTAGCCATTTTAGATGCTTTACCAAAGCCTCCTTTTAGACTTTCTATTAATGCCCTTTAGAGGAATCAATAACTAAAACTTGCCCACTACATACTTTGATGTTTGGTTTAACCGTCTTAAGCATGTTTAGTAACTAGGAGAGGGTGCAATCGAGTTTATTCATATCAAAATTCATAATTAGGTATGAATAACTCTCTGGTAGAGATTGTAAAGCCAAGTTAATACTTTGTTCATGGTTTATGACTAAATTCTATTGATACAAATTCTCAGTGTAGTTAACATTTTCAATACATATGCAGTGACAAATGATCCTTCTACCATTATGCAATAGTTGCTAGAAAATCTCATATCTTTCTGCACTTGATTGTTTATCATTCAACTCATTGAGATGAAATATCATTGTATTAGCATTTATACCCTCACTTTGCTTTTGTAACTTAGGCGACACAGCTTCAAGCATCACAAATGTTACAGTACTATCATCATCTCTGTGCTTATTATAACAATCACATTTTCCTTAGTCGAGTCATCGACATATGTCTCTAGAAATGGTTACCCAAGGACATAATCAAATTTCTCATGCTTGAGCATAAGTCTCAGATTGCGGTACCAATTAAGAAAATTTAGCTTGGTTGTTGGCATCCAGTATGCCTTTCAAATATATCATGATTCGATAATCATAAATGAAGAAAAGTAAATTAATTCAATAAAATTAACATGGTATTTTACTAAATTAAATATGATCCCATTAAATTTATGACCGTTCCACATAAATTTATGGAATCCACACTTGACTTCCAGTAGGTTGGGATCTCATTTGTTATATTAAGACTTTGAGTGTATTCAACAAACCTTAATAAAACATTTGAGTAGATACTATTATGAATCATATCTCCATATAACTCCCAAATTATTAAGTAATGACTCCTCATTTTCACACATCTTATGTGTTAGCTTAATATGCCTTTAGAAATTATTTCTTTGAGAGTACTTAACAAAAGATATTAAGACAAATCCATCATTTAGGAAGATGTAATATTTCATAGTGTCAAATATGTTCATAGTAGACTAGCCTTAAATGTACTCAAATAGTTGAAATCGATTGAGGACTCTAATTTTTCACTATAATGATGGAAGATGAATAATAAATCCGATTTAATATTTTAGAGAAGGATTTATGAATTTTTACTATCTAGTCTTTCCGAAACATAAAAAAAACTAGTTGGTCAGTTTTTAGGGGGTATTGCATCAACTCATACAATGTTCCATCTCTATGACCTCCTCTTCTTGCATCTTTGATTAGTTTAGCTGCAACGTGTATCTTATATTGTTGGCAATCAAGCCTAAATAATTGGACGTGCGGACCCATGATAATTACAACGGACATGCATGTCCAAAATAAATAAGAGTTTGCGGCCTACAAAACAACAAGAATAAAACTAACCATTTCAAAACATCCATATGGTTGAGTCCATAATCATGCACTATGTATATATTCATCACATAAATACATTCATATATTGATATTATATATATGTATTTCAAGTTTTTAACAATTAAGGTCATCTAAACTAATTTAGACAAACTTTTCGGAACAATTAAATAATTAATTAAATTAATCAAGTAATTTAATTAGTGAGTTTACTCAATTAAAATTCAGTTTTAATTAAATACCAAATTAGACTTCAAATCTAATTTCAAAATCATAGACGAGTAAAATTAATTAAAATCAAGTTTCAATCAAATACCAAATTAGAGTCTACTTCTAATTCCAAAATTTAGGGCGAACTTGTTTAATTAAACTAAATTGGATTTCAACTCTAATACCAATATTATAGGGTGCATTTTTAAATACTAAATTAGATTCCAAATCTAATTCTAAAATTATAGAGCAAAACTTATTTAATTAAAATCAAGTTTTAAATAAATACAAAATTAGAGTCCAACTCTAATTTAATTGAATTAACTTTTAAATTTAGGATAAAACTTTTGAATAAAATAAAATTCAATTTGGGGTCAAAGTTTTATATTTAAGTTAAAATCAAATTTTAACAAAAATATAAAAGTCGTCAATTTTAAAAAAGAAAATTAATTGGATCAAGTTTGAATTTTAGATCAAAACACATTTGAAAATCAAATTTAAAACCATTTATTATTCAAATTCAAAACTCCTTTTGAAAATTGCAATCAGACCCATTTGGAAATTATTAACAGAGCCCGAGAAATTTTTAAAATTGAATATAAGCTATTATTTTAATAATTGCAAATTGACGAGAGATCATTATTGCAAGTAGGGGGCCTGCAATCTTTTAAATTGCATCACAGGGCCCCTCCTTCAGTCCATACACCTGATTGAAACCCTAAAACTAAAAACAAGGACAGCGCTTGTCGGCACCACCGCTCGACAGCACGTAATTGCACGTCACCACTATGGTGACGTGGTGACGTGCGTTGCCTTGCAGCGATGATAAGAGCTACTGTCGTAGCGGTGAGAAGCACTCTTGAATGTGTAGGGTGCTCGTCACAGCTGTATAGGCATCTACGCGCGACGACAAGAGCTACTGTTGCTTCTTTCAACCCACTTTTGACCAAAAAATAATTTTCTTTTCAAAAATAGATTTTAAGGATAAAAAATAATTTTCTCAAAAGCTAAAAACAAGAAAAACGACAATAACTTTTGATTTTTTATAGATACAAAAAAAATTTCTCACAAACACAAAGTAAGTCTGATACCACTATTGGGAATTTATTTAATCATGCACAACGGAAAAAAAATAGATTTCAATTTTCACCAAAGATCTACTTTGTCTTTAAATAGAAACCGTGATAGAAAATTATACTTTCTGATGAATTCTTTGAAGAATAAATTCTGATTTGCAATCCACAGCTATTCACTTGTTTAGCTTCCAATGGAAATTCACACATGGAACAAGATTGAGAGAACTAGGGGGGTTTCTTTTGTGTTAGCGAGAATATTATTGTATTGTGTTCAAAGTTTTCAAACCCTAGCCACCTATTAATAAAAGTCCAAGTGGGTTTAGTCTGTATCTTAAACATAACTCGGTTCAAAATTTAATTTATGAAATTAATTAATTTTGATCCAAGAATTAATTAATTCGAATCAGTTAACAAGCAGTTCAATTAATTAATTGTTCAACACTTGTTAATTAATTAGTTGGTGAATATCATTTTTCTAGTTCTCATTTTATGTGTAACCCATTAGGTTCTCGATCACAATATCTAACGATGCGAATTATCCTTTTGATCTAATCAAATTTATAAATTAAAATACCCCTTTTTAAATTTATCATCAATTCACATCGTCATCCTAGATTGACATATCACAATATATCAGGGCAATACATGTTACAGAAATTATTGTTATGTGGTATGACAATCAAAAAATTTCATTTAATGTAAAACTATAATCATTTCGTCAATATGATTTGATCAATTACGAGATATGGATATATATCCATCTTAATCATCGACCATATTTTTCATCACACTATTAAGTCAATGTAAGTTGAAAACTTTTGTTTGACTTATGAGTACATCTTAGTCAACGATTTCATTATCAACTTAACTGAATGAATTGTGAATCATAATATTTTACTATTTAAAAAAGATGAATCATCTATTGATCATTCACAACATTTATATGATTTTTGAAATAACCGAACGATGTCGTATTAACGACCCGAGCAACATTCAACATTACCAAAATACGACTGTCCTCATATAGGGAACTATTATGGCCTCAATTTGAAGGACACATTTCACTAACAAACGTTAGAAATTAACCACTAACACTCAGATAGTTATCCATGTAAAAATTTTTCAGCGGATCTCCAATGTTTTGTTTTATAACATAATATTCACGTATTCATTTAAGTGTTACCACATTTTATTTTGTGAGATCGGCAACTTACTTCACAAGTAAGAAATGTCACACGTATGGTCTATCCGTAATAACGATATTCGTATCTCGTTATTACTTCGACCACGGATAATTTATGATTTAGTCATATATAATTTGTATCTAATAATCGCAACTCTTTGTAATTAACAAATTATCAAGACTTTAATTTACAAATTTTATTATTTAATTTATTAGAATGTTAATTCAATTAAGTAATACATGTGTCATAAATGAAATGCATCGATTATTTATTAGAAATATTTATATCCAAAGTTGATTGGACTTAAGACATAATACTTATAGGTTCCCCACCCCACCCCACCCCACC
>CAIGRL010179905.1:0-10199 GCA_903798325.1 Fraxinus xanthoxyloides | reverse complement strand
TGTGTGTGTGTTTTATGTATCTGGATGCTATAATAGTTTTGTAGAATTGATTTTCTGTATCTGATATTGGAGCTTTTTCAAGCCAAACACTTTTAGGTTTTCAGATGATATTAGAATTAGAACTAGACAGTTTCTCATTTGGGCACCAGTTGACTCGTGCGAAGAAATGGAACACATTTATCAGTCTCTTTTAATTTCTTGAAACCTTTTAAATTGACAATGCACATATTTGAATAACTTGTTTATTGTGCCATATTCACTCTTTATCTTTTGAAAGTGCTCATCAATGTGAAATTATGAGTGTAGAACCTACCTGTATGGTAATTGTTGCTGCTGTATTTATGTTAACTCATCACTTTTCCGCTTTTAGGTGAATATTCTTTGTATGGTTCTCTTCATAAATAAGATGGGTTTTACAGATTCATCCACCCCAAAATTCCTCTTTTGGCATTTAAGTTGTTGGTTTTCCTGGTAAATTCTTTTTTCTGTCTTTTCGCTCTCAAATAATGACGGGTTTTGCCCTTCCATGCAGGACTCCCCTGTCTTTAATTTTCTCAACAATCTTTCCCCCATCAAGCCAGTTAAGTCCATACACATCAGTCAGACGATCAATCCTCTTAGTTTTTCATCACTTCCATCTGTTTTCACTTCCCCCCACCTTAGTTCATTGAAGGAATCTAGATTTCTGAGGAGGTAATGTAACTATTTATTGATGAGCCCCATAAATATAATTCATCAAGTATAAGCATACAATTTTTTGTCTCTTTTCAGGCATCAGCTTCCGGATCCATCAAAACCTGAATTTGCTGCTGAAGATGCTAATATAGTTGATAATAGAAAGGAGATTATTCGTGCCGATAATGAATTAGATGAACATCAGGCAGATCTTGATCAACCAAGTTCTGTTGGTCAAGTAGCTGGCGAGGCATCTTTTGAATGTTCAAAGCTTGTTGGTGAGTTCGAACAGAACTTTAAGTATGACTGCAGTAGTCCTGGCTCCAGCTTAACACCTAGCTGTGGCCTTAAAACCAAACACATGGCTGAATATGCTTGCACTTCAACAGCACTTATGCCGTTAGTACAAGAGGCATCCCTAAGGGGGTTATTTGGAAGTGAAGTGGATCTTGATGGGGTAAGCCAAATAGATCAATATAGAGAAGCCACAAAATGTGATTGGGAGAGTTTGATTTCTGATGATCCGGATCAATTAATTTTTGAATCACCAAATGGTGCTGAGTCCTACAAGAATTCAAACGATCCTGGAAAAAAATTATACTCGAGTATTAACAATGACGTGCAGCATACATACTCTTTCTGTGAAGAGGATTCTGGTGAAAAAGCTGAAGAGGAAAATGAAACAGAGAATCTATGTACTCAACGTGGAGAAGGAAATGAGTTGAAGGAAATATCTGAAACCCACGACACAATTTCTGGTTCTTCTATGAGCATTCCTTTCAACGAAGTAGATAATGAGGTTAGAATTGCATTTCATTTCAGCATTTATTTGCTGGAAGATAGACAATACACTGCCACATTTTTATAAATGAATGAATTTTTGAAGAATTTTGCATGTGTATGTACGTGAGATTTCTATGTGGTTTTGAGATGATTTACTATATTCTCTTCTATAGAGTAATTTTCATTCTGTCTTTGTAGCCTGTTTCTGGTTTGTACCGTGGTATGAGAAGACGCTGTCTGGTTTTTGAGATGATGGGATCCCGCAGAAAGCGTTTTGATGAGAATTCAGTTTCTGATTCTTCTGCATTTCTGCAATCTGATGGCAATTCTTCCACCAGCAACGAGAAACTACTCCCTACAAAGGCTGGAAATGGTTCTTCACAACACGTGTTACCAGGCATTGGTTTGCATTTAAATGCTTTAACAACTCCGAAGGACTACAAATTTGTCAAGCATGAAGCTTTAGGTTGTGGAAGACTATTGATTGGACCAAGCCCAAATGCCAATTTTCAACCTCTGACCGCCAATCAAGAATTGTTAAACAATTCTTTGGCTGTTAACTCAGAAAGAGAAATCGGTGCTGTTGAAAATGGTATTCTTGCGGAAGATGTCTGCCAGGCATCTGGAGATATGACCAATGAAGAGTTCAATCAGAGTAGTCCAAAGAAGAGGAGGCATGTCTTCTTTATGGTAGAATTAGTTTTCCTTTGAATTTAGCCTTTTTCGGATGTATAACATGAATTGAATTCTCAGACGTAGGTTGGAACAAGTGGGAGATGGTGAATCCTGTAAGCGATGTAACTGCAAGAAATCAAAATGCTTGAAACTGTAAGTTCTTGTATTCTGTCTTGCCATGGCATAAGTATACACACTACGGGCATTATTCAATTAGCGATCTCTCGTGAGCTCCACATCTTGTTATTTCCTTGTTTAGTCTTAAGAAGCTGGTATTATTATTTGGTGTTATAGTCATGTTCTGGGAATTGAAATGCGACATATAAAATTTTTGCTTGCCTACAGTGTTTAGTTCTGCTTGTTAAAACTTTTAAAGTAATGGCTTAAATGGGAAGTTCTTGAGATGCTTCTACATTGATGGTTTGATTTTCGCAAAGACCCTTTCTCTCTCTCTTACTTACGTTCTATTTATTTATTTATTTTTTGCCTATAATCCATGAGTTTTTTGGCTGTCATCAACTTTGGTCAACTGCCCTGCCTTGATATTTAATAAATATATAATAAAGCCCTAACCATTTTTCATTGTTCATGAATAGCATCAGTCCAGGGTTCACTGCATTATGCAGATGGAAGCCCATTTATATCTTTTAACAATGCTTTTAATCAATTAAACTTCTTAATGCAGTTACTGTGAATGCTTTGCCGCTGGTGTCTACTGTGTGGAACCATGTGCATGTATAGATTGCTTCAACAAGCCTGTCCATGAGGACACTGTCCTCGCAACTCGCAAACAGATTGAATCCAGAAATCCTCTTGCTTTTGCTCCCAAAGTGATTAAGAGCTTGGATTATCTATCTGAAACCAGGGTTAGTTGATGAATTCTGGATTTATGTTCCGCTCACCTTTTGCTTACGTGCATTTAAATATTATGTTAAATTTTTTGTAGCAGGACGAGTCCAGCAAAACTCCTGCTTCAGCTAGGCATAAGAGAGGATGCAACTGCAAAAAATCGGGTTGCTTAAAGAAATATTGTGAATGCTATCAGGTTTCTTTTCATCTTTCCTCTTTTTCCAGGCTTTTCTTCAGTCCTTCAGCTAACAGAAAATCTTTCTATTGAAGGGTGGTGTTGGATGCTCCGTTAACTGCAGATGTGAAGGGTGTAAGAATGCATTCGGTCGAAAGGATGGTGAGTATGGTTTTAAGGTTTACTACGATTTTTGAGTCTGGGTATTATGGTTTGAAATTTTATTTTCCTTTCTGAGTCGGGCTCTTGTTTAACAGGTACAGAAGCTGAATTTGAAGAAGATGAAACAGACACGACCGAAAAGGGTGTTCAGAAATCCACAATCCAGAATGATCTGGAGCAGAATCTTGGTTCTGTCCCTCCTGCAACACCGTTAAAACAAGCAAGGTAATATAGAAATGAACATTTTTGTTTCCCAAATTGCCAAGGTTGTTGATCTATATTGTTGGTCAATGATTGTTATATTTTATTCTCCTGTTAGACAAACCGCCCAGCATCCATTCTCCTCAAAGAGCAAACTGCCTCAACCTACTTTTCCTTCTATTGGCTCCTCTTCTGGTTCATATGCCACCCATGGATTCAGGAAACCAAGCTTTTTCCAACCTCCAGCAAGGTTCGATAAGCATCTTGAAACTGTTCTTGAAGACGAAATGCCCGATTTTCTCCAAGCTCCATCTCCCATCAGTTGCATCAAGACATCGTCTCCCAACAGTAAGAGGGTCTCATCTCCTCACAGCATTGGGACATCTCCCAGGATGAGAAGCAGCCGTAAGTTGATACTTCAATCTATTCCATCTTTTCCTTCTCTTACTCCCAAGCATTGACAGTCTTCTCGCTGGAGAATCTTGAAGGAAGTTCTTTCGATGTTTACAGTAGTTATGTCGGTTATGTTCTTTTATTTGTATGCTGGTCGAACTTACTCTTCGACCTTGTATCGTCCATCGTGCATGTGTCTGTAATAAACAATTATATTTATAAGCTGTCAAAAACACCATGTTTCATAAAGCCAATCTATGATTCACTACATACAAATGTCCAAGTTTTCTACATAATATAGAGTTATAAATTGATATATCTGAGTAATTGCAAATTTTACTGTGGCTAAATTTACATGGAGGTAAAAAGAAAGTAGCAGTTATTTTCTGTCACCCTATGTCATAAATGTTCATTTCTTTTCATTACATAATTCTCTGGAAGTGAAATTAATAATGCTTATTAGCACAAAACGTTCTTACATTTTGCATTTAGTCAGCAAAACATCTCTACGTTTTTCAACGTTTCATTGTGGAAAACGTCATTCCGTCCATCTACTATGAGTTCCACCTTTAAATGCAGAGTTGGACTTACTTTTAATTTGAAACTCGAAGGGTAAAATGGTTAGACTACTTTATTTGGCTCTTCTTTCCAACATAAACGGGTTATTCTTAAAAAATAAAAAGAAAAAGATTAATCAAACAAAACGAAGCAATTTTACCTCTCAAATTGTTGAATCTGAAATCATGTGCGTTAGATCGTAATTTTGAAATGACGGTGTCCATATTATTTGAAGTCCATTGCTCATCATCACCAAGGTAATGCATTTTCCATTATTCAGATTTGGCTTCTATACCTGCTCTCATCCGCCATTACTATCCACTACAAATCGATATCAGAAATTACAAATCTCAGTCCCAGAATTTTGCATTAAAACTGAAGCTGTCAATTAGTTTTTCCTTTAAATTGAAAAAGTGAAAAACGTCCCTACGTTATAATTTTTTTTTTTGCGTATAACGTCCCAACGTTCAAATCGTATTTGCGTAAAACATCCCAACATTTTAAATTTTTGTGTATAAAATGTATCTACGTTTGACATGTTTTGCGCATAACATCCCTACGTTTCATATTTTTTTGAAAATTGTCTTTGTCACATCCTGTAACCATTCATTTCTACCATAGCATATCAAGACACTAATCAACCATAGCGACTCAATACACTAATCAACCATAGCAATTCAAGAAATAATCAATCGCAGTAACTCAACATACTGATCAAACTACAAATTAAAGATAGCAACAGAATATACTGAACAAAAAAACTCAAAATCAGAGAAGAGTGACAACCAAATTTATATTTCGGACACAACAATTTAATCTATTATACTATTGAGCATCTAGACACATGAACAAAAGGAATTTACAATTCAACAACTACTTCAACGTACTAAAACTGCATTCAACAATAAACCACAAAAGATTGACAGACTATCCCTAATTTGATGCTTAAGCTGGTGGTGGTGCCCCTTTGCACCTTCTCTTATTGTAGTCTGGTTCACCACAGTGCAGGGAAGAGAGTAGGGCTCTCTTTCTTGCACTAGATATGCTTGCTGAAGTTGTCTTCGATGGGCTTTCATTTTGCGAAGACTTTATAGACTTCTTCGACTGAATTGAAGACTCCAACTCATTTGCCTCTTTTCCTCAGTTCTTTTTTGTCCTTCTAGACTTTTTGGTGTACACAGTTGGTCTAAGAGGGTTGAGACATGCACTAGGCCATGAGTCCAAACCTGTGATGGGAAAATTGAAGGCGTATATGTAATCTGGTAAGACTCCTTTTTGTAGATGGCATCTACGTAATCAATGACACTAAAGCCTCTAGATACAACTGATGCAATCACATGGCAAAAAGGATTCCCGATAACTGTCAAGCATGACATGTACAAGTCATTTCCCTGAGGTCAACAACATGTAGTATAATGCATGCATTGTGCCGAACTTGGAACTTCTCATTCCTCGCATATTCAGCATAATCAAAACTTGACAACTTACTGTTCTTATTGATAATCTTTTGGATTCTAGGGCCTACTGCTGATGTCCATCTATTAGCTGAATCCCCACGGGCTACAATTCTCTTCATCAAATACAACCTAATCTCTTCAAGCATGGTTAGAATGAACTTCTATCTTGCATTACAATTGTGCTATTGAATAATTTACACAAATTGTTCAAAAGCATGTCATACTAAGTCCACTCTCTAAAGTCTGATTTGCTTCAATGGGATGCTGGTTTTAGTTCAAGCCCATCAGATGCAGTCGGGTCCAAGTCCATCATTTTTTGCATGTGTTCAAGTCACTATGGCACAGTAGTGGCTCTTGCTGCTTCCTAAAGACAATCCCATATGCGAGACACTAAAGTTATTATACAGATGTCATGTTCTATGCTCCGCATTCTCAAACAAAGACTCAATCGCATTAATCAAACCCTTTTGCCTATCTGAAATGAATGTCTAGTACAGACCATTGTTTACATGCAAATCATCCTTCTACAACTCCAAAAATCACCTCCAATTATCTCCATTCTCAACCTCAACAACTGCATACGCTACTAGATACATATCGTTATTAGCATTCACACCAATTGCAGATACAACAGCCCACCATGTCGTGTCTTAAGAAGGCAACCAACTAGACCAATCACACTTCTACAGCCCCTAATGAATCCCTCATTCAAAGCTCCAAGGCAAATATATAATCATTTGAATTCTCCAGCATAACCCTCAACTAAAGCAGTGGTCCCAATATTTGTCCGCTTCAACTCCTCATAGTAATCATACACTACATTGTAATGATCCACCACACCCCCTAATATTTTCAAGTGTTTTCTCCTTTGTTCTATACACTTGACAACATAAGAAATCACATAAACCATCCCTTTTAACCTTTTCCATAAATGTGCTCACCGACATATTTGGTTCAAACCTCCAATCAAATAAACATCTATCTGCCAAATAAGTCTAGCTCACTCTGAAATTCTTATACACCATGGGGTAAACATGTTATTTTATATATGTTTTAATCACCCAACTTGTCTTCTTATGCTCTTTGGTAGCATACAATACCCAGGAACACTCTTCCTTGTAGTTTGCTCTCAATCTCAAAGCATCATTCTTCTTACATTTAATCTCCCTATTGCTTCTAATTGTATGTACAGTGATGGCAACCTTTAACATTGACTTGGACTCAAATACCAATCATAACAATCAGAAAATGGAATCATATCAGGCATCCATAAAGAATAGCTTAAAGTAAGGTAAAGAATGTGTTGAAGTTACCTTTTTCTGAACGTTGGACCATCTATATCAGTTCTTGAATTGAAAGCACGAGTTGAAGCGCTTCTCCTTGAAGTTATATCATCCTCATTTGTGCTATCAATGCTTCGTAACTCGCCAAAGTCCTCATAGTCGGTATCTGAATACCTAACATGATGCACATCTAACACACCGAATCCAAAATCAAAACTAATCCTTTGATTCTCAACTTCAGCATTTGACACGGATTGATCCTCCATCTCGTAATCAGATTCTACCAAACCTTCAACCTCATCTCCCCTACTCTGTTCATCGTTATGAACTTCAAACCTAACTTCATCATCTTCCACACCTATATTACCCACATTTTAATCTTCTTCATAATGATATCGTAGGGTTTCGTCGTAATATGACCACAATTCTTCAGCATTCTCATGAAAAACTGATCTGACCAATCAATTTCAGGCTTTCTAGAAGGTACTAACAACCTTTAAATATTTGTGGTTCATCACACTGCGCATCAACTTCTGAGGTCGATGCATGCAATTGCAATGAGGCTACAAACTCCAACACTAAATCATTACCAACCGCATTTAAGAACTTTTGTCAAATCACTTCTGCTAAATAATGAGGCATGACAAAAATCGAAGAAAAGCATGAATCCATGTTTCTATGCTAAATTGTTTGGCTTATCATAGAAGTGGCCTCCGTGATGCACTTCAACAATGAAGTAGTCTGAATTTGCACTTGCATGCAAAAGAATATGGAGATGAGAGAATGAACAGTGAAAGGTAGTATGAAATGTATAAACACACACTAATCAAATCAAAGCAATAAGGGACTATACGTCATATAACGCTCAAAACCCAACCAAAATCATAGAAATTTCAACTCGCAACCAACATCATGTAATTTCTGATGAAAACTTACAAACCTCCAAAAATTTCCCTCACGATGTTGAAATACTTCTTTCATTACCAATTTCAATAAAGTTCCAGTCTTTAATTTCAAATAGCAACAAAATGAAAGAAGAGAAATAAGTGATCATCAATGGACAACTTTCATATCGTACAGGGGCTGACCCATATGGGGTCAAATGACCCTACAATTTTTCTTAGTTTTTTTAACAGCGTATTGATTTATTTTCGTTAATGATATGTAGTTCTAAATATTTTTGAATTCTCATTTTTGACTCCACAAGACAAATAGTTTGGGTCCGCCCCAGATACCATATGTGGGTGTGTAGTCGGCTGGATCACCAATAATGGAGGAAGAATTTTTCTTCGACACAAGCCTATGAAAAACAACAATAAATTCAATCAAATATAGCAAGGAAGCCTCAATCACTTAAAGCTTGAAATCTTGAACTGTAAAACAAGAAAATAATGGACCCACAACGAAAAAATACCTTCTCTCTATTCGCCCTCCATTGCATGCGAAGAATAGCCACTACGAATGGAAAAATCTTAGATGATAGGAGAAGGGGCGTGAAAGAATGGGGTGCGAGAGGGACGTGAACAGTTGAGAAGTTGAAGAGGAACTGTGCGTGCTTGTGTATGTTATGTTGAAGAAGAGCCAACTGAAGTAGCCTAACCATTTTACCCTTTGAGTTTCAAATTAAAAGTGAGTTCAGGTGTGCATTTAACGGTACTCACAGTAGATGAACGGAAGGGCATTTCCACAATAAAACGTTGAAATAAGGGTAAAAATGCAAAAAAGTGAAACATATGGATGTTTTGCACATTAAATATTAAACGTAGGGACGTTTTGTGTTAATAAGTCAATTAATGATAAACATTGGGCTATTCCTTAGAACGTCATAGCGTGTTGAAAATTATGACTTTTGTTACTTGGGAATTTAGGTCGACAGTGAAGTTGCCTGTGAATTTATGAGGTTGCCTTTTGTTATTGCTATTCCACATGACATAAATGTGGTGAGTTATGGACCCGCAATAATCGACTAATCAATCAACATTCGTTTTGAAGGTCTCCAACCAAACCTTAGGCTTTATACCTCATAGCTGAGTATAGACCAATAGATAGTTATAGTAAGTAAACAGACATGACATGAACAATGACAGGACAGAGGTAACGCGAACTCTATTTTTTTTCTCAGTTGTTTTCGTAATCTTCTAACTTGATTGTCATAGTGGAAACGATCGTCCCCTCTCACCGATCAAGTTTCATTGGATTTTAAGGTCCATACTTTTTTCTGGGTGGTTGAATCTCTCCAAAAAGCATAAAGCGCCACATTTAACTAAGATATTTATAGGTAAAGTATTGTTTTTATGTGCCGCGAGAGATCTTTATTCGTTCTAGACATTTTTACACCCAAAATTTTATAAGCACTAGAGTGTTCACTATTCTAATTAACTCGAACTAACCTGTAAAATTTTGTAAGAGTTAATATTTAAAATAATACCCAGTAAGATACATGTAGTTTCTATACACAATTATATAAACACTTCATACCACTTTTCTTTTATGAAGTATATCGGTGACTAAGTGACACATCTATCTTAGGTTATCTTAAATTTCCGTAGAAACTCTTATCTCTTAATAAAAAAACTCGAAGATCCACTAACAATTCATGAATAAATTACTGAATATAAAAGTATAAGGAAACAAACCACTTAAACAACAGTATCTTATCTTGATTTTTAAAATGTTGGAAAGAATATAATCTTGCATGTAAAATATCTTCTATTTTTCTATAATTTTTCCTCTCCTTCTCTCTCTACCGTGGCTCTCTTTATTTTCTGTGGTGAAAAAAAATGAGAATTTCTACAGTATTTATAGTTGAAATTCTCAATTGAGTTTGTATGCAACTATAATTTAAAATGATGTATGTAAGGAATTTGAATAAGAATTGATTTCAAAGAATAAAATAATGATTATTTTTAAACTTTGTCAAATTAAGATTGTAATCAAACTCTATCCAAATCACAAAAAGATATAATTATCAAAATCAACATTTATCAC
>CAIGRL010179838.1:0-17312 GCA_903798325.1 Fraxinus xanthoxyloides | reverse complement strand
GTGAAGTATTTCAAGGATAATTTCTACAGATTGGTGAAAATTAAGACCACGGTCGACCCCGAAAATCTCTTTAGGAATGAACAAAGTATTCCCGTGTTGCCCTTTCGTGGGCGAAAAGTCAGAAAATAGAGCGATACGAGCACCGCTCACACTATTGGTCGTGAGTCAATGCTTGATTGCTAGCTTTATTACTCTTCTTTAACATCAATATAGAATTTTCAACACATACTCAGTACATTCCTGGCGGGGTTGCACAGGCCGCACACCATATACACACGACTTGTATTCATACGCACCTCGATTATTCGTTGGTCGTACCTCATTATGTATTTACTGGCATAGATTCAAGGAGTCTTGCTTCTTGTTGTACCTGATTATCCATTTTGCAGTCTGCATTTAATTTATATACAAAAGGTTATAAAGTAAATAAATGAAAGATATCCAATTTTTAATGAAATATATTGACATTTGAATTGGTGACACCTAAATTTAGCCGAAATGTACTAAAATACGAGTTAGGGTCGCTTAAATTTAAATTAACTTGTAAAATCCATTAAAATTTGCATGAATCACACATCTTAGTCGAACTCTTTGTGAATTGTGAGTCCTACTCGACTATACTAGATTACGCTATTAACCTATATGTTATGTAGATTTGACACGACTCACTATTGTTCCAAACATGCCAATGTAAGTTGATACTTGGCCAATTTAGGAGAAAATACTTTCCAACCATTAAGACTTCGTTCACCTCTATGAAGAGAACAAAAAATGCAAACAAGTAAATTTGAGAATAATGAAACTGAATTTCCAGTTCAAGTAATCAAGAAATCGACCTTTATTCCTCGAGCCATCTGAACATTCTGTGAGATCCACGGCATCAGTTGGATTCACCTAGTGTTGAAACTATACAATTAGAAACCAATTAACCCACAACAAAATTCACTTCTTTGTTTAGCTAATTATCACATTCTATTCAGTGATTCATTAATCATATCGAAAATAAGAAAATTTCCTGGAGGATAAGGCATCATTTTTATTCTCAACAGTTAGTATGAAGACCAAAAAATTTATGTATGAAGACCAAAAAATTTATAATCTTCCATAATTCAGAATATTAAGAATGTACCACTAGAATTAATCAAACTCTCTGGAAAACTACTTTACTATTCAAGATTATGTTATTCATAACATAAAGAATGTATATTCACAACAGCCGTCCCAAACAGACAAAAATTGAGCATTAGAATCATATGGTCATAATAAAATCTCAATATTTTGCCATGTATTGACAAGATTATGGTATTCCTCCACATACAGAACCTGATTGTGTTTGATTACAATAGATTATGTTTATATTCAATAGATAAAGAGTGGATTACGAAAATTTTATTGTATCAATTCCCAAAAATTTGCCATATTATTCACTCATTCTACCAAAATATTTGAAATACAACACCTATTTTGACAATTCAAGGCAAGTAAATGTAATATCATTTTGACATAATTAGCCCACAGAGAGAAATCTCTTCTTTAAATGTGTATTTTTAAGGAGTATTGTAATGCAATACTAAACAAAAACCAAGAAATGAGAAACAGTTTTCAATTTTCTAATCCTTTCACGCCTGTGTCAATGTTGCTGTTTGTATCGCTTTTGTGCACACTCTTTTCCTTCTCAAATGCAGCCACCGATCCAGTCTATGAAAACTTCATCCAGTGCTTATCAAGCAAGAAGAGCACGAAAGATCATCTCTCTAAGATAATCTACAGCCCTAATAATTCTTCCTTTACACACATTTTACAAGACTATGTCAGGAACAGGCGTTTCAGCACTTCCACAACCAGAAAACCTTCGTTGATTGTCACTGCTTTGAATGAATCTGATGTCCAAACTACCATAATTTGTGCAAAACAGATAGGAGTCCAACTCAAAATCCGTAGTGGTGGTCATGATTATGAAGGTATCTCTTATGTGTCTAATGTTCCGTTTATCATTCTTGACATGTTCAATCTCAGGTCTATTGATGTTGACATCAAGGATGAAACTGCCTGGGTACAATCCGGGGCAATAGTTGGTGAACTTTTATATAATATTTGGAAAAAGAGCAAAGTCCATGGATTCCCGGCAGGGATCTGTCCAACTATGGGTATTGGAGGGCACATAAGTGGGGGAGGCTATGGCAACTTATTACGTAAATATGGCCTCAGTGTTGATAATGTGATTGATGCACAAATTGTTGATGTAAAAGGTAGAATTTTAGACAGGAAAGCAATGGGAGAGGACCTTTTCTGGGCAATCAGAGGGGGTGGTGGTGCTAGTTTTGGGATCGTTTTGGCTTACAAACTCAAACTAGTCCCTGTACCTCCTGTTGTGACAGTTTTTCGGATTATCAAAACCTTAGAAGATAATGTGTCAGATCCTATCTATCGTTGGCAGTTTGTTGCAAACAAGATTGACAACAATCTCTTCATAAGGCTTCTTCTGCAACCAACTACTATAAAGAATAAGGATACCGTTAGAGCAACATTTGTTGGGTTATTTCTCGGTGATTCTAACAGTTTACTCTCTGGGATGAAAACTGGATTTCCTGAACTGGGATTGACACAACAAGATTGCAATGAAATGAGCTGGATTCAATCCGTCCTATTCTGGGGAAATTTTGACAATGGTACATCAGAAAACGTATTACTTGACAGAAAAGGTGGTCCACCAAACTTCTTCAAGAGAAAATCAGATTATCTCAAAGCTCCAATCCCAAAGGAAGGATTGGAGGGATTATGGAAGAAAATAATTGAGTTAGGAAAAGCAGGGATGGTTTTCAATGCCTACGGTGGGAAAATGGATGAAATTCCAGAGTCAGCAACGCCATTTCCCCACCGTGCAGGGAACATCTTCAAAATACAGTATTTCGCTAACTGGAATGAAGACGATGCTGCATCAGATAAGAAGTACGTGGAGCAGACAAGAACACTTTATAGTTACATGACTCCTTTTGTCTCGAAGAACCCTAGAGAAGCATATCTTAATTACAGGGACCTTGATATTGGAACTACTGACAATGGTAAAAACACTTACAATGAAGCTAAGGTTTATGGGGTCAAGTTCTTCAAAGGTAATTTTGACAGATTGGTGAAAGTTAAGACCATGATTGACCCAGAAAATTTCTTCAGGAACGAACAAAGCATTCCTCCTTTGCCTTCCCGTGGTGGAAGAAAGTAAATTATAATTGGATATTTCACATATTAGAATAAGGTTTTCGAAGTACTATCAGCCTGAAGCTACACTAATAGAAGTTACCTACAGGTTCTTCCATAAAGCAAAAGATTTTTCACTTTTCTTTTCTCTTGTTGCTCATCTGTGCAACCATGTTTCTAATTAGTCAATAGAACACTTGATTGTCAATTACTAAAAACTGACTTCACATCTTTTACCGGCCAGGGGACTAGTGTCAAAGAGAGAGTGGTATTTCAAAAGTTAATTGCAAATTATTTTAAAAAAATCATGTCCAGTGAAGCCAAAATAAAATATTACGATAAATTGCAATCAGGAAATCAGATTAACATGATACTGAAAAAGAACAGAATTACATTAATGAAAAAAGATGATAAATGAAAGACTTACAACTGCAAGAATAAGAATTATACAGACCTCCACATCTGCCGCCAATCCTCCCACCCACAATGTCAGTCTACCACCATAACTGTTTGTGTAGCTTCTCTCTTGTTGCCTATTCTTTGCAGTGCCACATTAAGAACAATTATGACATTACAAACAATTGATGCGCTCTTGATGAATTTGCTTTAAAAAATGTGTTATCACAAATAAGTTTAATAAATGATTATTTTGATCCTGTCTGTTTCAGCTTATTTGAATTGTGTGTTTATCTCAAAAGTCATTGTAACAAATTACAAACATGCTCACATTGGATGAAACTTGGCTCCCTTTCAAAATATACTAAATCAGAAATCAAGCGAAAATGTTTTTCAGACCTTAGACTGTGTTCACCTATTTGGAGAAAAAAACGACGTCATGTGTTAGAAGATAATGAAATGGAACTAACTTGACAATTTCACGGTTAAAGTAATCAAGAAGACCTTTATTCCTCGAACCATGCTAACATCCTGTGAGATTCACAATTAGAAACCAATTACTCCAACACAAGATGGCATTAATAAAAGGTAAATTCGCTTCTTTATTAAGCTAATTATTACATTCTACTCACTTATTCTTGCAAACATATAGAATTTGGTAAATTTTTAAGAGGATAAGAACGAAACCTTATCCTCAACAATTACCATATGAAGATGATAATACTTAAAGTCTTCCTTGTCATATGGTGCAGAATATTAAGAAATACCATTATTTGGAGAATGTTCATTCACTAGAATAAATCAAACTCTCTGAGAATTCTAGATGACTAAATTAGATTATTGTCTTGTTCAAACATCACTAGAATCATAACTTCATAATAAAATCTCAATATTTTCCATGCCTATTCATGTAAGTTTATTGATTACACTAGATGATAGCGTTCGTCCACATAAAAGAATGGAATACCAAAATCATATTTATAATTTTAATTATTAAGCAAGATTTAACTTTGCTGGTTGTCTGTTTGACCAGAATAGATTATGAATCACCAAAATCCCATTTTACTTATTTAATCTGCAACCTGTTCCTTTTTTCGACAAAAAACTCCAATACAGTATGGTAGCCTCTTAATTATACCCTATTGGGGGTAATAATACCCAGTTTGTCAATTTAAAGAAAGCAAACACCTTGTCTGTAATGTGTATATAAGGCATTGAACGAACATTGTTTCCAACACGATCTGAAATATGAGAAACGCTTTATGATCATTTAATCCTCTCATGCCTGAGTAAATGTTGCTGTTTCTGTCGCTTTTATACACTCTCTTTTCCTTCTTAACTGCAGCCACATATTCAGTTTATGACAACTTAGTCCATTGCTTAGCAAGCAAGACAAATTCAAAAGATGAATTCTCTAAGATAATATAAAGCCCCTTATAATGCATCATATACACCCATTTTACAAGACTATATCAGAAATTGCCATTTCAACACTTCCAAAACTAGAAAACCTTTGCTGGTTGTTACCCCTATGAAAGAATCTGATGTCCAAACAACCATAATTAGTGCAAAAAACATATGAGTGCAACTCAAAATCCATATTGGTGGTCATGACTACGAGTCTAACATTCCATTTCTCATTTTTGACAAGTTCAATCTCAGTTATATCGATATTTACAACAAGAATGAATCTGCATGGGTACAATCTGGGGGCAACGGTTGGTGAAATTTGTTACAAAATTTAGCAAAAGAGCAAAATCAAAGGATTTCCAGCAGCGGTCTGTCCAACTATGGGTATTGGTGGGCACAGAAGTGGGGGTGGCTATGGCATATTGCGATTGATGCAAAAATTGTTGAAAATGTACAGTTTTGGATAAGAAAGCGATGGGAAAAGACCTTTTCTGGGAATCAGAGAGGGTTAGGGTGCTAGTTTTGGGGTCATATTGGAATACAAACTCAAACTAGTCTGCGTACCCGCTGTCGCAACAGTTTTCCAGGTTATAAAAACCTTAGAAAATAATGCGTCTGATCTTATCCGTCCCTGGCAGGTTGTTGCAAACAAGATTGACAACAATCTCTTCATAAAACTGCTACCAACTACTGTAAAGAATAAGGATAATGTGGGAGCAACATTTATTGGGTTATTTCTTGGTGATTCTAACAGTTTACTGTCTGTAACGAAAACCGAATTTCCAAAACAGGGATTTACAAAACAAGATTGCATGGAAATGAGATGTGAAAGTTTCAAATTAATGTTTTATTTAGAACCAACATGCATAATTACACAATTAAAAGCAATAAGTCACTAATTCATTGTTTCTAGATGAGTAGGTTAACCAAGTCAATTTATCCTAACTTTGAATACCACAGTTTGTAAATAGAAAGTAGTAAAGAACACAAATATGATAATGAAGAAAACTCTTCGCAAATGATCAAAAACTCCGGGCACTTTGCGAATCAACAATACACTATAAATGATGAGACTTACAGTATGGTCCAAATCCGACTAACCCTTAGTCCCTGCTGGACAGCGTGCTCCTCACACTAGCTCCCGACCCTGGTATCGTTTAACTCCTATGGACCTCTAAGAACGAACTTCGTTCTTCAGTGCTAGAACTCCAAGCGCCTCTTCCTAAAACTCCAGTAACTCTGAAGACTAATTAGCTAAGGTATGTTTGGTGTTTGATGAAAAATCTTGTGTGTTTTGATCTGTGGTTTAATGTGAAGGTTTATAGCTTCATCAACAAATCAAAGTTTGTATCAATTTATGACTCAAAAAATATGGTGGTTGAATCTTGGAATGAATTAAAGCGATTTGGATCTTCAAATGAATCATTTCTATGGAAAAATATGATTCAACCCACTTTGGGACGTTCATGAGGTTGGATATATATGAGGAATAGTGTTTGGGATGAAAAAGGGTTTAAAATCAAGTGTTTGAAGCACAGGATTGCTGGACATCTATGCGAGCGGCGCACACGTCGCTTGAGCGCTAGTCTAGCACTAGGTAGGCAGCCAAGGTTTTGTTTTTGCCACTCGAGCGTCAGTTGGACGATAAGCTAACGAAAAAGCATCCTTCTTGATATCAACTTTTTTGAGTCCGAATCTTGATCTTCTTCTTGGATTTCTTTGATTTCATTTTGGACTCTATCTACCCCAAACTATTTTTACAATAGCTTGGACTTTACTAAAGCTATTTTGACTTTAATTACAATTCGATTAATTCCTAATACAATTCAATTAAAATATGATTTTGATTTAGGAAATTACCAATTACAATTTTAAACTTAACAAGACGGATTCAAGCCGTCCTATTCTGGGTAAAATTTGATAACGGTACATCAGAAAACATATTACTTTACAGAAAAGGTGGTTCACCGAACTTCTTATGGAGAAAATAAGATTACCTGAAAACTCCGATCCCAAAGGATGGATTGTGGAAGAAAATAATCAAGTTAGGAAAAACCAGGATGTTTTTCAATGCCTATGGTGGAAAAATGGATGAAATTCGAAAGTCAGCAATGCCATTTCCCTACCTGCTGGGAACATCTTCAAATTACAGTATTTCATGAACTGAGATCAAGATGATGCTGCATCAGATAAGAACTATGTGAAGCAGACAAGAACACTTCATAGTTGCATAACTCCTTTAGTGTCAAAGAACCCTAGAGAAGCGTTTCTCAGTTACATGAACCTTGACATTGGCACTACCAACAACGGTAAAAACACTTGCAATGAAGCAAAGGTGTTTATAGGTTCAAGTTCTTCAAAAGTAATTTTGCCAGACTAGTGAAAGCTGAGACCACGATTGACCCAGAAAATTTCTTCAGGAAAGAACAAAATATTCCTCCTTCGCCGTCTTCTGGTGGAAGAAAGTAAATTACTATTTATTTAACTGCTTTCAACATAAAACTTCACTAAGAAAAATTAGTTACTCACAGTTAGTCTAGCAAAACATTTTTCACTTTTGAAGTTCTCTTGCTGCTCATTAGGTATACCACGATTCTAATTACTCAATAAAGAACTCGATTGTTTAATACACTATAAAACTGATTTTACATTACGCCGTCTCCTAGTAATCTAATTTAACCTTCTGTAGCAAATAACAGAATGGAGAATCGGATACAAAAAAAATCGTGAACAGTGAAGCCCAAATCAAAAATTGCAAACAAAATAACGTTAAATCGAAAAAGAAGATAATAACGTGAATGAAAAAGAGGAAGTAATGGGCGAAGTGGTGCAATTGCAGAATAATAATTATACAGACCTCCACCTCCGCCGGCAACTTTCCGTCCACGATGTCAACCCTCCACCACCGCAGTTAGATCAAAACCCGTATCAACATAATTGCGCCATCCACTGCATGCACCAACTGATTGAAGTTGGAAATGGTTTTCCAATTTCAGTACTGAACGTTATTCGAATTTATTCGCAAATCCGAAAGCCTATGCGAATGCTACAATTGATTGAAGTTCCGCCAAAAAGCAATAAAAACAAGAAGAGTGCCAGAAGAATCTGGCAAAGTAATTATTAAAATTAGTGAATGGATCCATCAGAATCTGTGATCATCCAATTTAAATATTTAATTTAATTTTACCATTATCGATCTACTTTAAACTTGTATCAACTTTAATTTCACATGACATTTTAACTTCATTAACCAATTTTATATAACATCATTTTCACTAATTCTAATAATAGAGAATGTGTGGTTAAAAAATAAGAAAAAATTTTGCATTCTCATTTAATATTATTTTATTGACGAATGTGTGATTAAAATGTGGTCAAATTACTATTCAAAAATGTATTTTGACGGGGTTCAAACAAGGACTACATATATAAAATAAATTTGAAAAAAAAAGTTCAAAATGTTTATTTTAAAATAAGGTTTTACTTTATTTTATATTTTAAGGAATATTTTTAAAATAAGTTTTTATTTTATTTTCTTTTTCTAAGTAACATTTTTTTAGAAATAAATTTTTATTATATATATAATGTAAAATTACCGTTTTACACCTTTTAAAATTAGTGAAAATGGTGGAAAAAAAGTTGGTTAAGCATAGTGAAATGTTATATGAAATTGAGTGATTATGATAAAATAAAATCAAATTGAGTTGCTATGATAACACTAAATATAAAATTAGGTGGTCATGGTGAAACAAAATCTAATTGGGTGATCATGATTAAACTAAGTGGTCATTAGTGGATTTAACACGACTTCAACCTCTACTTATTATTGCATTATAATCTCAACATCTTTTTTATCCCATTAATTAGAAGGGTAATTAGCACGTAATGTCTTTCGTTATTATTTTGAAAAATGTCCTTACATTTCATTTTTTATATATATTTTCACCCTTATTTTCACATTTTATTGCACAACAGATCATTTTCATCCATTTTCTCAATTAAAAATTGTGAAATAACTAATATACATTTCTATTTAAATAAAAAAAAAGAATTAATTAATTGCAATAATAGTCTCAATTTTTTAAAAAAAAGTGCAAATGAGTTCAAATAAATTATTAAAAGAATAATTAACACGTAATGTCCATACCTTTTATTATTATTGTGAAAACATCACTACCTTTCATGTTTTGACATTTTAACCATTAATTACACTTTTGATTGCGAAAATCATCATTTCTATCAATTTTCATACAATTCCTCAATAAATTTTTTGAAATGATGAATATACTCTCATATTTAAATAATTTTTCTTAATTTCTATTTTTTAATAATTTATTTGGGTCTCGTTTGCACTTTTTTTTAAAAAATTAATTTTTAATTTCTAATATTTTATTTGGAAATCGTTTGTACTTTTAAAAAAAATTGGAACTATGATTGTAAATATTTTTTAATTTAAATAGGAGGGTATATTCATCATGTCATAGTTTTTATTGAGAAATTGGATGCAAATGGATAGAAATGATAATTTTCTTTTATATATATATGTATATATATATATATTGAATATTAGTAAGTCAAGTCCCCAACATATATAACATAACATTTAAACCATTTACTTCCAATAATAGATAAGTACATCACCAATTTTAAATTTTATCCATCTTAAACCCTCAAGTATTGTCAATTGTAAAATAAACCACAATAAGATAATTTATTCCATTTAATTTCTTATTTGACTTTGACTTTGGCAAGTCAATGTTTGACTATTGACTTAAAGAAAATGAGTTATGACAATCTTATCTCCCTAGAAGAATTTCATTCTCTAAATTCAATAGACAACTAGCCAGATGAGAATATTGAGCATGCATGTAATCGTCACATACCTCATAATACCTCCTCTGAAATGATTTGTCAAATAGATTTTGAATAGACTTAGAGCTCATTCTTCCTATCTTGCATCTTCTTTAGCTTTTTCTAAGTTGAGCTTTCCTTAACTTCAATAAAAATCTTAAAACATAAGTTAAACCTGATAGTTACTCACTAAACCTTAGCAATAGACAATACATTTCTTAAATACCAGATAACCCGTTGTCAAATTCTAAATAGCATCTCAAAGCCCAAAATATGATATTCTCAACTTTTCGTTATACCGAATCTTAGAAGAATTCAACTATTTCGTAAATTCAAGTTCAAGATACTACCTTTACTCCAAAATCACATCTTATATCATGATTTGAACTATTCTACGATCAAATATATAACAATGATTACATATTAAGACCGAATAACTTTCTTTTGCCAATACTTCGATATTTATATACCCTTCAATATCGTCATCTATCTCTAGTCCTTATATGTCAACTTCGTGAAAATAAATGGTTATCCAAGGCTTCTTTAATTAACAATCCATAGGTGATAATCTCTCTTCTGTATTTATCTTCATAGTGTCTAACATTCTACTAAAAGAAACTACACAATGCAATCTAGTTATATGATCCAAAAATATATACTCAACTCCCCCATATAAATGACAATCTAATATAAATATGATTTTATAAATCTATCTCATGAACTGACTATATCATATGAAATGAATTATATAACATTTGTCGATCTATTAACAATGATCTAAATACCATTTTGTATCCATTATGAGTACTTGGAACCCGAATGAAAATGCTTCGAAGTAATTATTCCATTCTAAAAAATTCAATTAGTTATGATTTCAAAATTCTAGTTATCCCCAACAATAATTGAGAAAGCTCAATGTGGTGTTCTTTTCCTTTAATTCTATATCACCCCATGATAATATATACACAACTTCAATTTCAACCCTTTTGAATAAAAATTATACCTTAAACTTCGGTGATCGATAAATATTGATGTCTCTTGCAATGTCATAACACCACAATTCCTAAACTCAACGCCAACATGTCCCACTCTAAATCATGCTTAATCCTACATCTTCAATTTACAATACAATTCATAATTTATTAGTTTACTTCAGAACACTTTCTAAATTCTAAAATAATTCATTATCATTCATCAAACCCTCGTTAGCTATAGATACAAATATTTCCTCAGAATCTGATAGCAAAACTTCTTACATTTCTAAACCCGTACAATTTGATGCTCTTACTTTCTATGAAGAGAAAATAATAACACTTAATCTTTGATAATTTTATACTCTTATTCCATAAAGAGTCCACTGGCCTCGTACCAATGCAAACCTTCTTGTATAGAACACACTAACATTTAATTAAGATTATATAACCAAAGGATACCATTCCACAATTTAGTAAAATTTACATTTGACAATCATCCTAGAATTTGGACTATCCAACACATCATTCTTATATTCCATACTAAACATAGCTCAATAAGAATGGTCTCTTTATTCAGGTGATCCAAAAATAAGATTGAAATATAGCGCAAATATTGCATTATCTAAATTTCATTAATTCAACTTAACTTCATAATTTAGCTTAAAACTTTCCAATAGTATATAATATAACACAAAATCCAGCATATGACCTTGACAAAATTACTTAATTTAATAGTCCAAATATATCATCACATCATTTTGCTATAGATCAGCCATATCTTCATTTTCTTCTGATTGACCATATAGTATTGTAATCATGTAACCTTGTCACTTATGGTCATATTGTATAACTTCAAACATTTGATTATACATATTTCCTTAGGATCACAAAAGCATTCTCTTTATAATTATCTCGCCAACATTCACACATTAATATACCGTTAAGATTTCGCATGCTAATTTTTCAATCGCGATAATTTTAAGCTCCGCCATTCCTTACTTTTTCTCATTTTCTTATTCCTTAATTCCATAGTCTCATTCCATTCCTCAAGCCATATATACATATATATGAAATATGCTAATCAATCTCTTTCCGTTTTCTTTCACTTAATGTATGATTCTTTCTAATATAACTCAAGAATGCCAATCAATGTGCGTTTTCGAAGTTCATACCTTTTTCCTAATTAACATAAATACACTTATTCAATATTTTCTTTCTTAAGCAACAATTTAACCTGCAATAAATAACCCTTATAAGCCAATCCACATTTTTCTCACCTTCCTTGTAATCAGATCAATAATAAAATAATTGGAATCACCTAGATGTTAATTTCTCGAGGCCCAAGATAAAACAATAACACATTGTTATCTATCAATAAACACATCACCATTTGTCTTTCACAATTTCTTATCATATAGCACAAGTATACACCATCATAATTTCTATCATCTTCTCATATAAGTGCCCACAATTTACCTCAAAATGATATCCTTATTTAACTACTATTTCCGTCTTGTGTATCTACATTGATATCCTTACTAAAATGACACGATCTAAACTAATCGTCTACTCTAACTAAAGCTTATACTTGTAGATCACCTGTGATTTTAAAATGCACTAACATATAATCAATGAGTTCTATAAAAATTATAGTAGTAAAGTACTCTATTCGCAGGATTCCAAAAATAATCCAACTGAAGAAACACTCGATCAAATTGACAAACCACAAAAAAAATGTATCTTTACATAATATACTGGAATGTGACCACAACACCCTCTTATCTCTTGTTTTTCTTATTTCTCTCCATTTGGAACATATTTCCGTGATCCAGTCCTCACTTTTCTACCTATGCACCTCATCTTCCCATACTCTACCAAGTAGTAATATCCTCAATAATACTAATAATAAAAAACAACATCTAATTTTTTATGATAATCAAGATTCCTTACACAAATTGTCTCTCAAAATACCTCATTACAACATTTCTCAATACCAATCAACAAAACATATACAAGAGCCTTCATTTGAAACACCCATAAAACAATTTAATAATTACCCACTAGTGATCATATACCCACTTAATTCAAATACATATGAATAGAGAATCTATAAAATCGTCAAAACTCTTATTCCAGATTGGTGTTGTATGCAAAATTGCACTCAAATTATGCATACACCATAATATCAATTCAACTACTAGTAATATCTCCAACCATTAGATAATTAAAACCATCATACTTACATTCTTCTATCATTTAGATTCCATACCTCCCTGTAGCAAGAACTTGAGAGCTTGTGATTTCTGCCACCATGACATATGACTATACACACTAAATATGCATGATACACTAATGTAAGAACTATGAAAACTTCCAAAACTTTATAAATCATACTCTGATACCAATTGACACGACCTATCCCGAATAAACCTAATGGACCCGACACGTGCCTGTCTCACCATCAAGACCACTATGACCTGCTTTGACTGTGACATATTTTTATAAAAAAATTGACAGAGTTTCCTTTGCAATATAACTAAAACCACATGAACAATAATTAATTTCCTTAAACCAATACATATAATTTAAAACATGGTACACCGGCCCCTTAAAACTCAAACTATTCCAAATACAATACTGGTAAATCAACATTTACCACTATTTAACAACGAAGTCCCCAAATATACTCGAAATGCCCAATATACAGCGAGCCTATGATATGAATACACAAACTAACTTCTTTGATAAAACATGTGTATCATAAAAGAAATATTAGCTAAATAATAAATTAACAAAATGAGTCATATAGCTAATGACAATGCGTGGCTCAACTCAATGGATCGACAGTCTCCAATGTTGCTCAACTAAACTACTATCTAATAAGGAAGAATGCGACAAAATATGTGAGTTTGTAACTCAGTGAGTGGATGGTTCGCAAATACATATATTTTTTCTATTTATACATATTTATTGAAAAATTTGATTTATTTTTTCACAGATTTAAGAAATTTCAAATTCTGATAATTTCTTTTATAATTGAAACGTGTTAAAATCATAACATTCTTACTCTTTATTCTGAATAACCAATTGTAAAATATGTTGAGTATAGATAATCTGGTATGAACAAAAATCTGTGTAAAATTGTCATTTCAATAAGTTAAATTCGTATTTCTGTATTATAACGTCGTATAAAGTCATAATACTGGTGCTAAATCATAAATTAGACTCAGCTAATATCTAAAAATGATAATAATTGATACAACAAGATGAGTAAGTACTTTAGTCGAATTTAGTAAGCGCAAACCATAATCTGAAATGAATAACCTATATTGTAAGCTGGAAAATGTAAGCTGAAAACTTATAATCCACTATATATTGGATAATCACATCAAAATAATCAATAAGCTTAACTGTAAGTTGGAAAATGTAAACTGAATGCTAATAATCCACTATATACTAGATAATCACATAAAATATACTCCATGTAATCATTTGCTTATGATCTGAAAGCTATAAAGTCATATGCAGATAAACTGTCTGATCAACACTTCAGTATATAGTAGTAGTCCCTCAGTGCCCAAAGTGAAAATAACATAATTATCCTTATACATGGCTGTAGCCCTCAGTGCATAATAAGTACCCTTACACACGACCGTCGCCCCTTAGTAGGTAAGATTTACATTTACACACGATTGTAGCCCTTCAGTATATATGAGTAAAATACATGACTCTAGTACATGACCGTAACCTCTCAGTGTACTAGAGTAAGATAATTACGTCGGGTATTTTATGATGGTATCAAAACAACCATGCTCATTTAATAATTTCTCGAAAATAAGACATTTCATGTAATTAACATGTTTATCTAAAAATTGGAAATCATTTAAATATTCATAGTAAGTAATCTGATTATAAGTTTATAAGTTAAAATCTTATTTTTAGAAAATTAAATTCTCCACTCACAAAATACGAGCTACAAGTTAGACTGGCTGATAGACGTTTTCAATCTCCTCGTCACCACCTTTTTTTTTCCTTTTTCCTCTCTTTCCTTCCTTTTCTTTCTCTGCTTCCCACGTTTCAGCCTTTGTTTCCTTTCCTTTTCTTTTCTTCTTCTCCATCTCTTTCTTCTCTTCTCTCGGTCTTTCTCGATCATTCTCTTATGTTTTTTTTCCTCTATCATAGAAAAATGGATATATATGTATACACAATATATAACTATTGAATATTAGCAAGTCAAGTCCCCAACATATATAACCTAACATTTAAACCATTTACTTCCAATAATAGATAAGTACATCCCAAAGTTTTAATTTTACCCATCTTAAACCCTCAAGTGTTGTCAATTGTAAAATAAACCCTAATAAAATAATTTATTCCATTTAAGTCCTTATTGACTTAGACTTTGACAAGTCAATGTTTGACTATTAACTTAAAGAAAATGAATTATGACAAGTCAGAATCATAGTAGGCTTCAACTTGCAAAGGAGAAAAAGCAAATAAGAAAATGCGTTGACCCGAAGCTGACTTAACGTACCTTAGAACATCGTATGTTGCTGTCAAATGAGTTGTTGTCGAAAAATTCATGATCTGGCTGAGAGTTTGTATAGTGTAGCTAATATCAGGTCTTATTATTGTTAAATACATTAGCCTTCCAATCAACCTGTGATAAGAGTTGGGATCAGATAAGGGTTTTCCACACTTTTTGCTGAGTTTCACATTCTGATCCATGCGAATTTTCAAAGCTTTAGACGCCAAAATTCCTGAATCTGAGAGAATATCCAAAGTATACTTACTCAGGTAAAGATCTCGCTGTGTTGATCGTGTCACCTCTATCCTAAGAAAATGTTGAAATAGAAGGAGTATTGTGAAACAATGACTTAGCTTTTCCATTAATAAAGAATGAATATATATACACAACCATGAGCTGGCTAAAAAGGGGAACTATACATTGATTAGGGATGACACTAATTACATGGATATTATAGCTAACTACAAGGAGAAGCTGATTACAAGGAGACCTAATTATAGGGATATTATAGTTGATTACAAGGATACCTAATTACAGGGAGAATCTGTTGTAATTGATTCTCTAATATACCCTCTCAAAATGGAGCTCCGGAGGAGACGCCAATCTTGTCCCTTAATTCTTGGAAGCGGGTTCGTGGAAGCGGTTTGGTAAGAGTGTCGGCAAGTTGATTTGCTGAGGAAATATGAGTAACACGAAGAGCACCTGATTGAACTTGACCCTGAATGAAGTGATAGTTAATTGCCACATGTTTCATGCATGAATGAAAGACGAGGTTAGAATAGAGATATGTGGCACCAACATTGTCACAAAAGATAACATGCGATGTAGGAAAAGTGACGTCAAGCTCTGTGAGAAGGGAACAAATCCAATTGATTTTCTAAAGTAGTAGTGGCAACTGATGGATACTCAGCTTCTGTGGATGACCGAGCAACTGTACGCTGTTTCTTGGATGACCAAAAAATAGGATGACGACCAAGATAGACAATATAGGCACTTGTAGAGGTATATTCATCCTTGTTGCCAATCCAATCTGCATCTGGGAAGGCATGAAGAGATAGTGGATTTTCCTTGTGAAGAAATAAGCCATGAGTCAATGTGCCACACAGATATCGAAGCAGTTGTTTTGTGGCATTCCAATGTTTAGACGTCGGGCGATGTATGGATTGGGAAAGCTTGTTAACAGCATATGCTATGTCTGGGTGAGTGAGGCAAAGGTATTGTAGACTGGCAACAATTGTTCTATATTTTGTGAGTAAGTTAGAGCCGTATCGGAATGAAGTGTGAGATTCCATTTGTAACAAGTGGTGTAGCAACAAGTTTTGCACCAAACATTTTCGTCCGAGCAAGAAGATCAGTGATGTAGCTCCTTTGAGTGAGTAATAGACCAGATGAAGTGGTGAGAACCTCAATACCGAAAAAATAAGATAGGGTGCCAACAGTGGCAGACCCAGCACCTGGGTAGCCCCGGCGGCCGTGCGTGCTGGATCCATCGGGAAGAATTTATATTTTTTGACTTCTAATAAATGTTTTAGATTATAAACTTGGTAATTTATTTTATTTCCCAACATTCCTTGTAGTTTAGCTGGTTGGAGCTCCTATTTTCATATAGGAAGTCCCGATTTCAAATCCATTTCTACTACTTTTATTGTTAAAGTTTTTTAATTCTTTAATTTGTACCAAAATTAATTGGGAGAAGGAGTGACCATAGTTTTGGATATTGAGGGCTTGACCATTGTGGCACTCATTGGATTTGATATTAATCCTACAAGAATAATATATGTTACATTTTAGCGGATTTGATGCAATTCTAAAAAATTGAACCCGTGATCTTTATTTGAATTATACAAAACTTAGCCCTAATATCATTTGGTGAATATTGATAATTTTTACAACAAAATTATATACATTCAGTTTAAACAAAATAATTATTATACTTAAATTTAGACCTTGTTTGATTC
>CAIGRL010179813.1:0-12989 GCA_903798325.1 Fraxinus xanthoxyloides | reverse complement strand
GACATTTTGTGCTAATTACCCTCATGGACACACACAGTTGTCCAGTCCTTGAGCTAATTCATAAGAACCATGCTATGTGTATAACCTCATTAAGGATGACAATAACCTCATCAAGGATGACAACCTCTCACATTGGGGGGGTCCACTTTTTTATTTTTTATTTTTTTAAACATGCGGGCCCCGCACGCATGTGAGATGTTGTCAATTGGGGTTGTCAACCTCGATTGTATAAGTAGAATTATTGAATTCATAATCATAACTTACGATTTATCGTACAATTGTCCCCTCCCATTTTTTTCTCAATTATTCTCATTGTACAGAAAAAGAAGCAACATAAATTGACCAGAGTAGACACAAACAATTGGCCTCACCGTGTATTTAAAAAAAGGCGCGGGACCCACATGCAAGTCTATTATGGTAAATTCTTGTTGATTTTTCTTCTGTACAAGAAACACTACTGTTTTTATCTTCTTTAAACCTTTTTCAATAGAAGAAGACCCACCATCAATAATTTTTTCGTTCCTTTCGAAAAATGTTGGATCGACGTAAAGTTCAATTCTCAATTTTCATTTTGCACCTATTAGTAATTTGCTTCAATTGCAAATTATATATTTTGGTCGCCAGTGACAGTGAGGGATTAGATGGGGAAACTTGGTTAAATAAATCATGTTAATATAAAAGGCATCAAGTGCATATACAAGACTGAATAATTCAGCTTTTAGTTTAGCCAACCCTAACTTAGTCACATAATTTGGTACCACAAGCCACTTTAGGGTAAAACAAAACCACCAAGTAAAAGGTGTATATCCTCTTTTACCTATGATTCAATTGCTTTGTAAATAACTACAAAGCAAGGTAGAATGGCCCTTGGATTAAAAACATATAATTCCTCAATATTCGAGTAAATTTCAGCACATCCTGCTACAGAATCGTAAGAGCGAGCAGGCGACATGCCAATTCCATCTTCTTCGAGTGTTGCAGTGTTTACCACTTGCTTGACTCTTCCAGCTATAACACGACACACAAGCATTGCCCTTCGCACGTCCCCATGACCAAGGCAATCGTGGGCCCTCCCACTACTAGCAGTTGTACGGATCCCACTCACCTTGTTTCCTTGAAAGCCATGTCGGATGATAGTGCACACTCCACAATCTGGAAAGGATCCGCACAACCTAGTTGAGCCACGTGTGCCAAGCGAGCAAGTGAGTGTTGCACAGTAAAACCTTAGCAACTCGTTCCCATCTGCAGCACACCTAGGATTTTTCTTGGTATTGCTATTTGCACGTATTTTAACTGCATCCCTATTGTCCTCAAACTGTTGGATTGTTCGTTGATTATTGTGTACTTTTAATATTCGCTCAATGTTGCAGATCGAGTTATCCTTCTTGAGCCAACTTGAAGTGAAGATAATCTCCACTATGTTGCGGCTTGAATCTTCTTGACCGATTTCAGAAACTAAAAAGAACCAAATGAAAAATATAAATGCAAGAAATACTAAGTTCACGGTATTTCAATAATCAACATAAATTCATGAATTTGAAACACATAATCTAGGTTAATTCTACGGTTAGGCAATATTCACATCCTCTAGACAAATGCATTAAGAATCGACATTTGGATCTTAAGGTAGTTTGACATAGAAGAGATCATGCTTTGTAGAAGGAAGACAAAATTACTACCGAAGCAATACGTAGGGGACCTAACTTAGTAGTGAGGCAATATGTTGGGGACCAAACTTACGACCGAAGCAATACATTAAGGACCGATACCAAAATTCTCATATCTTAGCTACGTCATACTGAAATGTAGAACATGAACAAAGAACTATACAAATGATAGGTACAATTCACAGTTTATAATTTGATGGGACACAAATTAATGCATTATCGACCTAGACACAAAGTACGTAACCCTTCAAATTAGGACAAACAATACAATGAACATAAGTGTCCTACAGCAACTACAATGATAAAACAAGTGGCACAAAAAGTCAAAAAACATAGGCCTTGTCTTATTTTTTTTAGCTAATTTATAATAATTTATACAATCATTGAAGAATTTGGGCTATACACGAAAAAAGACAGCAAATGTAATTACTAAAATGTACCTGCGTGCCTAATGGCTTGATGATGTTCCAAGCTTTCAATTTTTTGGAACACCTCTCCACATTCTGAGCAAGCACATATAGTTGTTCTTGGCAATGGATACCTGTAAAACAATAAATTGGTAGTCAACCACAAATTTCATCAGCCTTTATTAAAATCTACTAAAAATCTGATTTTAATCATAAAAAAGGGACTGGTTAGAATTTATTTTTCTTTTAGGACAACATTTTTATTTAGCAAGAATTCGAACGTTATTAATAAAATCACGAGACAGCAAAGGTTTTATCGTAAAATTGTGGATAATAGAAAGAAAAGAGTTATATACGAGGTTGACGATATGAAGCCTAATGATATATAAAAATTGTGCACATCTTTGGTTTTTATGAAAATGTCTCCACGTTAAAGATCTAAATAAATAAGTTCGTCATTTCCTAACTTTTTAATGAGGACGTTCGGTACCTAGTAGGATCAATAATGGAGTGACACTCATAACACCCAGAAAGCTTCCTGAATTGCATGCCTCTGGATGAGCCTGCTATATATGTTGCGCCACCACCACCACCACTTGATCTCACTGAACTAGAAATTGACCTTGAAGAGGAAGAAGACCAATTGCTACTTTTCTTGCTCAAAAGCCACGTTTCTTGCCCCGGCGAGTTATCAGCCCTGTGAACGACCCTTGTGTTGCCATGAATAATATCTCCAAATGGACAGATAGAACTGCAGGAAGAGCCCAACAAAGTTGCAGTGTTATTCTTTGAAGGATCGTGAATTTTTGAATCTTGGATTTGTTTGCAACTGAGCAAATTCTTGATTTGGTTCCATGAAGAAGACGACGTCTGATTATTCTTCTGGTGCTTTTTCTTCATCTCGGACAGTTGTTTCTTGGCCACCGCCGCCGCCGGCTCCGGTGGGAAACTGAGGACTGCCATGAAAAGTAGAAGTGATAGAAAATGGAAGAGAAGTTCGGTTACACTACAAATTCTCCTTGTCATGAAAGATGTGTACACAGAGAGATGCTCTTGAAATTTGCCAGGAATTTCTTTAATGGAGAGGGATCCGAGAAGAGTCAGTAGACAATATGTGGGGTGGGGTCACTGGGTTGGGGTGGGGGAGTGGAGTGGATCTTCACTGTAATAAAGTTTATTTTTTAATTCCAATGTGTAATTTATATTAACCCCATGACATGTTTGTCTTATTGAGCAACTCTACAAGATTTTACATAGTAGAATAATGTGAATGTAATAAGAATAAATAAAAGTATTCTTGAATGTACTTGAGAATTCGGAGCAGTTCTATAAAATTTGGATCGAAACGATCATCGATTTGGTCCGAAATTCGTCTAATCTATAGAAAATCTCAACTTGCATCATTTTTTTTTACCATGGCATAGATGACCTGATCAAAATGAGAATTCATCGGTTCAGCTCGAAAATTGTCTAACCTATGAAAAATATCGACTTACATCATTTTTCTTGACTATGGTACGATGACCTAGTCAAAATGAGAATTAATCGATTGGTCAATACTACTTGAGTGCTTTGGGCCCAAAATTAGATTGGAATGATTAAACAGTACACGTGAAGAATTAAGACTGTTAAGTTTAATGTTTATACAAGTAACATGCATAACTATTTGCTCGCTTGGAGTTATTCTTTTGTTCTTTCTCCTTTCTTTTTCCCTGGATAAAAGAAGGAACATGAGGAAGCTAAAAGTGATCAATGTCCTTTGTCTCTTGAAGGCCCCTCTGCTAAAAAGGTTGATTAAAGCGTTGTACTCGGATAAATAGAAGAATCACACAATACATGAAAGTTCAGTCAATGGATACCGAGCACGAGACCCGTGCGATTAGGTAAAGTAGAAGATTAGTAGTGGTAATGATAACGACTCGTTATATGAGATGTGATAGTGAGTGTAAGTTTCGATAAATGCAACATCACACCGAATTGCATCTTCTAATGTCTCCTCCTTCATCCTTTTGGTACGTCAAATTTAAATTCGTAGCGATTATCATCATTCGAAGTAGAACAACTCGACCAAATGCACTATCTTTTGAGAAGATTGTAGGTTAATCAAGGCAACAATTCTAATAAAGTTGTATTTTTATTATCAACAATACTACTCATCCAACCCTAAAAACAGGAAACAAGGAGATAATGTGATGTGTAGGGAAATGATTGGATATTGTGTTTATTTTTTTTCAAATTGTCTAATCCAATACCGACACGTGTCCTCCCTGGATTTGAGCATGTTCCTGTAGCATTGTTCATTTATTATTTTGAGAAGATCAATATTAAACTATGTTTACTATTTATCGAATATGCCTTTACTGAATCGTACACTAAGAGTATAGCGTGACCGAATGAGAGACAGAGATAGGTATAACAAATCATTTCCATGTCAAATTCAAGGTGAATTCTAGCTCGAGAATTCATAAACTCATTTATTTAAATAAATTCACTTGTTAAAAATAAATGAATTTAAACAATATCTGTGGCATAGTAAACCACCACCACTTAACCCTTCATACACAACACAAACAGTTGTCTAATGGTCAAGATTGGAATTTTGTTAAAAGTATTGCAGCAAACATTGACCTTAAAGGTCAATTATTATCGATGACAATGACTGAATCATAATGAATTCCCCATACCACAAAATTAAAATTGATTAAGATTAACAATAGATTTGAACATTTCACAGCTGATTGATGGTATACAATATTAAACAATGTCAAGTTGTCTACAAACTTTGCAAGTGTTAAAAATTCTTTGATAAAGTCATAAAATCTGAAAAATCCAAAAAAAAGAAGAAGTTATCTAAGTAGATTATCATAGATTAAGATACCATAGACTAAGGGGTCGTTTATCATAATTTTTGCTTCCCGTAAAAGATCTTTTTGGAGAAGTAATTTGAATTTTTGTTTAAAAACTAATTTTTAAAAAATCTTTTTATTTCGAAAATATTTTTACGCGAAACAGTACTAAATCAATTTTCTTTAAAAATTCTTCTGATTAGAAGAAACACTTTCATAAAATTAATCAAGCTAATCTAAAAGAAACTTTAAATATCAAAAACTCCTTTTAAATTCTCAAAAGCCATCCCAAACGGCCCTAAATCTGTAGAAAATTATAGGGAAAAAAAATTAATAGAGATATGTTATATGTACATGGAAAAAAGAAAAATTGATTTCTGGTAACCTAGAGGGCTAAAGCCCAAGCAATAAACTAGCTCCTGCCTTTGTTGGAAGCCCAAACCTAAGGCCTACCCAATTCATAATATGTCCAATTCGGGGCAATTTCAGATTGAAAATTTAAAAAAAAAAAAATAAAATTTAAATCTACTTAGGGTTTAGGTTTGCCCCTAAACCCTTCATGCAAACAAATTCAATCCAATTATTGGAGAACCCTAAAAGTAATTGATCATATTCTCCTCGATAAAGATGGATTCATTAATTTCAGATATGTCGATAAGCGAATCTGAAGGAATTACGTGTAATGACCAAAACCGTAGAACCACCTGGGAGGGCTGCAGTGTCTTGCTTGACATCAATGATGGCGATCGAGTGCTTTTTGCTCGTCTCACTGCTGGCTCGTAAGCCATTATTCTCATTCACGTGCAGGGCATACACATACATGATACGTTTTTGAAAAAAATATTTGTTAATTTGCAGGAAAATAAAAATTGGAAACAAGAATTTCTCACTTCAGCCTTTGATTGGGTGTCCTTTTGGGTCTTCCTTTCAAGTGAAGGATGGTAAAGAAGGGCCATTTTTATCCCGTGTTTTGCAATCTACTGAAGGTTTACTTTTCTGCTCAGTTTCGCAGGAAATTACAATTTTTTAGCTAATAAGTTGTTTTTACTGTCTTCTTGTTCGGCTGTATACTGTTTCATGGTTTTACTGCTTCAATAAATTGATTTCGTTCCATTGTGCATCTTTTATGTTATTTGTAGTATATACGAGTTTGTGGTATTATGTATCCACATACAGTGATCAAGCATTAATCTGAACACTATTTTTAACTGGAAAAATGCGGTAAATAATCTACTCTCCAACTCGAGATGATCTAGTGTTAAACTGATATCAGAGGGGACAAAATATTTGAGGTGTTATGAACTCATTAGTCGTTAACTTTGTTGATGATTATTTAAGTCTTAATGAGCTGCTTGATTTATTGAGTGGAAGATTTCTTTATGTTTTCTAGCAATCCACTGTTCGTTTAATGCCTTTTTTTTTTTAATTGCCAATATTACTTTTATTTGGACAGTTTAAGCAGTAGTAAAATGTGTGAGCTAAAATGTTAAAGTTCTGAAAGTAAGGGAAGATTTCTAATTTCTTCAATGACAATGACAACAACAAATCACATGAAAAATTTGAAAAGCAAGGGAGAGCAATTAGACTGAAGTACACGCGAAACTCCCAAAGAAACTGAGCAGTTAAGAGATTGTGGAAGAGAGTTTTATTTATTTATTATTATTATTATTATTATTTTTGCAATGAGTTTATATACTCTAGTTGTGTTGTTTCAAATTTTGTAGGTCCATTCTAAGACATCACTCATAGTTGCTCTCCTACTTCTTTTAAGCAACAAAATTCTCAATGCTGATATATTTGCCGAATCATCACTATTAGGTAATAATCTTCAAATCATGGAGGAGTCCAGAGATAACCGAATGTTGGTTGATAATAACAGTGCCCAGAGTCTCACTGGTGAAGATATAGATGAGATGCGAAGGTTAGATTTTCTTATATATATATATATATATATATATGTTAGGTTCCCTTTTGCATAGCATCTGATTTCACATGACTTGGTAATATTGGATAGAAGATCATTAAAATCAATTTTGTGACTTTGCATTGTTTTGACTCATAAAATCGTTTTCTTTGGACAGCCTCTGATTCCGTAGCACAACTATCATGCCTCCGCATGGGAAGAATTTATGAACAATTTAATTTATGATTAGATAGACATGATTGAAGGATAAGTATATAGTACTTGTGGATTCATTTGGATATGTGGTTTGAAATGAAGTTTGACCATTTATATATAATTTATAATTTTTTGCCAAACAAGGCTAGATCTATTACACAACCTACGTTAGAATTTTAGGCATGCATCCTCATGTGAGCATCAACATGTCATGTCGTGGATACTGACTCTTCTTGGGCACCCCAAGACATGATTAGCTTATATATATTATAAAACTACTCATCCAATTTAAAAGATTTCACCAATAAAAAAGTCCAAACTAAAAAATATTTATTCTAATAAGACATTAAAGTATAACAATAAGTATATAATGTCCTGACATGTTGGTCTCCAAGTTTCTTGAAAATCACGTGTACTTGTGTCCGTGGCAGTGCTTCTTAGGTTATGATTTAAGCTCTTCTTTGTTGAGGGTTTTATTTGCAATTTTTACTCTGGCATTTGCTTGTTAATCAATATTCTTCCAAGTATTGCTCCTACCAATTGTATCTATCCTTATAGCATTTGATGGGGTTTTATGCAGAAAGGGAGCGTCTGGGGATGACATAGTTAAAGCCCTCATTGAAAATAGTGCAACATTCGAGAAGAAAACAGCCTTTTCTCAGGTGCTCATGGCTTATATATATAAACGGTAAATTTATGCTGTAAAATGTATCTGATTATAAATCTCTCTGTAGGAAAAATATCTGCTTAAAAAGCAGAAGAAATATGCGCCAAGAGTACTTCTAAGACGTCCTTTTGCACGAAGGTCAGCTCTAAAATCCTTAGTCCTTGTGGTGAGTTCGGTTAGGCATCACGTTTGTAATAACAGTAATGAAACTATAATATCTTAAGGAAGTAATATATTGTAATACTAATGAAATTGCTTTAATTGATTTGAGCTTTCGGTAAATTTTTACATGTTTTGTATGTTAATGTGCATAAATAGTTGGTGTCCATTTTAATACCTAATATTGAAAGCCAGCCCGAGTTTCAATCAGTGGTCAGGATCTTCTCATTCATCCTTGTTAGTTTCTGCTCTTAATGTTTGGCAGCTGTCTTGGAACTCTGCTATAGATGTGACTGCCTACTAGGTGCCTGAAAACAAGATTAACGAGTTCTGTTACCGATCATTTTCTGCGTCGTGCAATTTAAACTAGTATCTGTATGTAGTTGTCCTCTACTCTAAGGCTTGTGTCAAAATCCTTTTTTAAGATTATCAGAAGTGGTGATTGTTTGTTAATGTTCTCCTGAAGTGGCTACTTTCAGTTTGTACACGTTTGGAGCTCACATGCGGAGTCTAGCACCTGGTCTACTTGGTCTTAAAGAATGCGATTGACATGATAAATAATTTAAAGAGCTTAATTTGAAATGAGGTTCTGAGGTTATTGACATGCTGCGCAGCCAGAGGTTTTAGGATATTTGAGCTCTAAAATTCTTGTCATCCTTTCTTATCTTAACTAAAGCCTGATTTAGTTTGGATCATGCAAAGTATTCTAGTATTCAAATGATCAACATGTGAAAGATATCAAAGAATCATTAAGCATAGTTATATTTGTATAGACAAAATTTAGTAATCATCTGAAAAAAGTCAATTTTTTAATGTACAGGTGAGAAGAATGTAGGACTCACCTCTCTGATGATTTTTTTTTTTTTGGGCTAAATTTGGACGTTTTAAATCTTCTTTATCAATAGTTTTTTTATTAATCAGTTTTGCAAGTTGTTCAAACACTTCACTTTGATTTTTATTTATTACTCTTGAGTGAAGGTATATGTATGGTCAGCTCCTAGCTATTTTGGAGGTGCTTTTCAAATCTAATGGCTTTTCTTCATGATTCCCAATGGTAATACATTGCATCCTTTTCTGTTCAGCATATGCGAGGCATACTTCAAAAAGCATGCTGAGAGAATTGGGTAAGTATTACATCAGTTGTTAACTTCAACTGTTCCATAGACGAGTGTTGAGATAATCTTATTTTCATCTTCAGCAATATATAGGTGGCAGCTTTTCGTTCTTTTTTCTTTTATTCCCAGGGCTGACGGAGTGAGAAACTGGGAACTTGTAACCAAATTTGAATCTGTCATGTTATGACAATTTTCTTGCTAAAATCTAGTACTCCTACCGAAAAAGCATTGCACCTTGTTCTTGCAGCTCATGTGAGGCCTCTTTATTTTAAGCCGGCATTCTATTAAACAATCCTCGATTATGACTAATTGGTCATTTCTTCTCTCTCTGTCCTAATTCAAATAAATTATAACCGAGTCATGCATTTTAATGTTGCATCACAATTATGACACTTGCATCACCATGGGAATTATAAAACTGTCCACCATTCAAAAGGAAGAGTTATGTTAACAATTATTTATTCAAACATTACTTAGGATTCATCCAACTTTTCTTGAAAAAACCTTTTTCACGTTACAGTAATCACTAATTATGCCGTGCGAAATGACATGATTGGCCTTGTCAATTAAAAGGTCTAACTTTTAATTTACTTAATTGCCAGGTTTTTGCGTGTGGACACATTATCCATTCTGCTTTCTTTGGCTAATGTTAGTGCATACTCAGATGTACTTGTAGTTGATATGCTTGATGGTATTGTTACTGGTGCTGTGGCAGAACGCTTGGGAGGTATCTGATTGTTTTAGTTCATAGAAAATTTGATCCTTGAAAATCTCAGTTGAACTTTAACAGCTGTCTGAAAAAATCGGAGACCGTCTCAAAGACAAATACGTAAAATTTCATATACAGACCAGAAGCACTGAACTACTTGTGTATGCGGCATATTGTTGATTATGTGACTTGTGTGTTCCGATTTAACCATGTATTTCACTTGTTGCCACCAACTAGAATATTTGGAGGAACTCATCTCTCAGAGACTCTTTATTTTTAAAGAACATCTTTTGTAGTTTAAAAAGCATCTATAAATTTAGAGAAAAAATTTCTAAATACTCCAATAGCCTCTTTATCTTTAACACTTAATTTTATGACTTCAAATAGCTATTTATTATTTTTCTGTATCTTCTATTTTCACTAGCTTCCCGCCATTTTCTTTGTATATATTATTTAATTGGGGTCAATATGTGGTGTATTGAAACCTGCTCAATTTTCAATATATTTAATTATAAAGAGTGAATTTGGTTCTTCAAATTTGGAGAGCCAAACCTGCCCACTATTTTAAAATGTTAATTTGAAGAGTCTCTTGGAATATAATTTTTTAAGTGTCGATTCTTTAAAATAGAGAGCATTTCACTTTTAAAGAGCCTCTTAGAGATGTTCTTATTTGGATAATCAAGTTAACATTACATGTTATTAATTTAAAGTTTAATACCTGTTGTGAAGACAAATGAGACAAGCAATTTATTCTAAGGTCTTTTTATTAAGATATATGTTGAAAGTTTCTAATATACTGGTAATGTTTTGAAAAACAACTTATGTCCTTCTCATGTTCTGTGCTGAATAGGTACTGGTTATGTGTGCAATACATATTGCGGAGTCACACCATATCCAGTTAATATTGTACAGATGTTCAATTTCAATAACGACATATGCCAAAGGTACGTTTTCTTGTAGCCTGGAAAATCAACTCCATCTGTTTTATATCTGAGTCATGTAATGCTATTTTGGTTTTAAGTTTCTATTGAAAATTATGACATTCAATCTTCCCTGAGTCTAGGATTGTGCACTCTTCAGTAGCTGAACTGCATTCGTATGAAAATGGAACTTCACCATCAAATGATCAACTTGAAGATGCCAGTAATATAAGAAGCCAACAAAATGTGGGCAGAGGTTTAGCATTCTATTTTATCACCTTCTCTCTATTAAGTACGCCGTGATGATTTTCTTTATGTACAGGAACAAATCTTATCTCCTTCGGCTCGAAATGCTGTCAGCATGGACGAAAATGAAGATGGAAATATGAAAATCATGACTGATGTTGCTGCTTCTACAAAGGTTAACAAAGGTACAAAGGCTGGTCGGAAAGCACCAGTCAAGGCCATTAAGTTATGGAAGGAAAATGGATTTTCCAGGTTGAATGCAGTTCGCAAATCATTTTCTTGGGACACTCACTTTAGATCTTAAGGTTCTGACTTTAGTTTTTCCCCTTTTTTTGGTGCCTTTTTTTTGGTGTTCAGTTTGATAATCGCTGCTCCAAACCTGGATCCATGGAGTATTGTAAAAGAAAGCCTTCCACTTCTATCCTATTCTGCATCATTTGCTATTTACCATCAGTATCTTCAGGTAATTGCTTTAGTAAGTTTGTAATGTGCATTATGTCCTTTCAACTGATATATATGTGCTTTTGCGCTCTTTCACATTGTCATTTACACTGCACCAGAAATTTCTTAAAATGTATGCATAGAAGATTCTTCTAATCGGATGATTATAAATACTTTTCATGTCTGATACCCTATGCATGCTTTTTCGAATCTAATTTCTAGATGAGGATTGTTTATCCCTCCCACATTTCTTGTTGGCAACAGATACTGTTGAATAAAAAATGGGATGGGGTGGCAGTGTACGAACTCAATGATCATTTAGTACTCTAGACATGAAAGAGTTGTCTCTTGACTTTATCTTCTGTTTCGAAAATTTATTATCTTTATGATATATTCTTTGTTAACCATGAGACTTTGAACATGAATTTTTTGGGTTGTCTTATTTCTTTGATGAACGTAATTAAACATCTATTTCCTGATTATGGAAGTATTTTTTGATTATCAGCCAGAAAATGAACAAGTAGTATTTAATTGGTTACTGGTTCTCATTATGCTGGTTTTTTTAGGGCGCATGTATGATTTTTGTATGGGGTGCAGAGGAGTGGGGAGCTTGAGACTTAGAAAATACATGCAACAGGACTGATCTAACTCTTTTCTTGCAGCCTCTGGCCACATGCATGAACAATCTACAGGCAGAGAAAATGGCCATAGGATTGCAAATTTCTGAGCCTTGGCTACGTGAATATCAGGTTAACTCTATTTTGTTGCGTGTCACTGGAATTGTGTGGTTAACTGAAAAGCTAGTTCTGGGATTTTTGTTAGGGGGGTGGGCTTTATTTATACAAACTCCTTTGAGGCCTCCCAGATTTCAACGGGGCATGTCAAACTTCATAACTAAAACTATTTCACATTCAGTTCATATTGTGCCCATTAAAAATTTAAAATCTTATATTCGGGGTGCTTCATTTTTGGTTTACACTGATGTAATTTTGTTCGAATTTTCCTTGTTGAATCAAATGCCCTTCAGAAGTTACTAATGCTTCTGAAAAATACTCAGGTTCTTCCTTCAAGAACTCATCCACACATACAGATGAGTGCAACCGGGGGCTATATACTGAGTGGCACTCGGATAAGCGGCAGTGATCAGACCCAAACAATGTAACTTTCTCCAGTCTTGGCTCACTGAGTTTTGACCAGATGGTATCCAAAGCATCCCTTTGTAACAAGTTTTAGAAGGGACTATTTGAACTTTTAATTGTGTAAACTTTATTTATTTTTGGGACGTTAATTATAACAAGAATGAATCTATTCTTTATAAGAATTAATGAATTTATGGCCCATGCATCAACAGCCACACGCACTCTCCAGCGTTGCTTATCCCCTCCGTGCAATATCCGGTTACCTTCCATCCATATAGCGCACAACTGCATGCAAAACTTCTCAAAATCCAATATAGATTGGCTAAAGAAAATAGCAGGAATAACTTCGCTCATATCATCACTTATAAAGTTCTTAAACAAAGCCCACTAACACGAGGATTTCCATAGTTTTGAGAACCATTGGTAAGAGAAGAAGATGTGTGAAATAGGGGGCGGAGCCAGCCCGTATAAGTAGGGGGGTCCTAGAGTTGAAGGGTGGGGGCCCACGGGGGTTCGGGGGCAACGCCCCTGAATTTTTTTGTGTGGAAACATTA
>CAIGRL010179803.1:0-13199 GCA_903798325.1 Fraxinus xanthoxyloides | reverse complement strand
AAGACGAATAAAGAAATAAAATTAATTTTTAAACTACTCATAAATAAAGGATATGTTTTGTAATAAAGAAATTCATTTCATTAAGGGTAAAATTGAATTATTAACAAAAGATTTAAAAAATCCTAATTAACAGGCCAATTTTAAAACTCTCCCGTCTCTTTCGTCAATTTACATTTATCAGTTTAATTTTACTATACAAAGACATTTTACTGTACAAAGACATCAGTGAATTTGAAATACCAATAACATTGACCTATTGAAAAAAAATACGAAAGGCATAAGATTGCACGATTCTTTGACAAATTTTTTTAATAAAAGTTAATAAGATATATAATAAGATATATGATTAAAAAGTTGATGAAAGTTCTATGAATTGGTTGCTGTATAAGCACAAATTATTAATATTTAGGGCAAGTAGCATGGTACCCCTAATATTTTATTTTGGTGCAAAATTTTCCAAATTATCCCAACATCACGTCATTTTTCCTTGTGAAATGACGAAATTACCTTCTTTTTAAAAATAAATTAAAAGAAAAAATAATAAAAAATTAATTGTATCTATAACCTCGGATTTGTTCAAAAGGTGCAAGCGAATATTAATTAAAACAATTAAAAAATTTTTAAAATAAAAAAGGTATTTCTTCTCGACCTTGTTAATTTCTTATTAAAATTGGCGAAGGGACGAAGAGTTGTATTATGCAACGTTTGGGTGATTTAGAGAATTTTGCACTTAAAATAAAAGATTAAGCCTCTGTTTGGACTCCATTTTAATTTTAATATATTTTCTCTTTCTTCATTTCAATCACATATTCTTTAATGAAATAATATTACACGTAAATCCAATTTTTTTCTTTTTAACGACGGGGTTCACTAAAAAATTACTATTCCAATATATCTATACACAGATTTGATCTCCTAAATATCGTGCTTATGTGACAAAAAAACTACCCACTAATATAGTGTGTCACCTAAACACGGTGCTTAACATAAACTAAGTAGGGTGTTTAAGATATTATTACTCTCTATATATGGAACCAGATTAAAATCGGATTAAAATTGAAAAATTAGTCGTTATTGTTGACTTTTATTAGTCGAGTGAGACAATATATTTTCAATTTTAATTGAATTTTAATCGGTACCAAACGGACTGATAAACTTTTTTTTGTTTTTTTTCCCCTAAAACCCCGTAAAATCAGACCTCAAAAAAGGGCTAAATATGTATTTACAAAATAGACAAAAGTTAAAGAGAGATTGTACGAATGATCCAAATATTTATGTCGTTTTTTTTTTCTTTAGTGAAATAAAAAAGAAAAAAAGAATTCCTTTCCATTTTTCGTTTTGCAACCTTTCGTTCGCCCTCCTCTCGCCTCTACACCCAATAGGCAATTCCCCGTAGTTTCTACTCTTTTTCCTGTGGATCCGCTCCTTTCAAGTAATCTCAGTTCTTCCTGGAAGAGGAAATTGACACACACACACACACACACACACACACACACCAAATTCGTCTTGCTCATTCAGCTGCAAATCCCTAATTATTCCTTGAGTAGGTTTCTTTTACAAGGATCCCCCAATTACTCTCAAGGGAAAATATCCGTTTTTGTAGAAAATTTGAAATTTCATGCCAATTTGCTCTCAAAATGCGGATTCTTAAATGGGTCGACATTTTTCTCCCGTAGGTTTGGTATCTCGGTTAATTCTTCGAAAATGGGGGCTTTAACCTTCAATCGGAAGCGAGGTGACGATTATTTCAAATCCCCAGCTCCAACTTCACCCTCATTTGATCGCTCGTACGCTCACGTTTCCAAAAAGCCCAAGCTTCCGAATTCCATGAATCAAAATACCGTTGATTTTGATAGGTCCCTATCCGCAAAATCTGTGAATTCGAGGATTTCTCAGTATCCGGATTCGAAACCGAGGTTTATGAGGGAAGTTCATGCCCCGGTTAGGAGTCATAGATTCGGGCTTTCGGCGATTAAGAATAAAATTGTGTCTAGTTTAAGTCTTGAAGAAAGTTCGTCTGTTAGAATGGGGAATATATATGGAACTCTTAAATTTAGGTTGGAAAAGGCGAAAATTAGTGCAATGAAAACTTTCAGGTATGTAGGAAAAGAGAATGAGTCCGTTGATAAAGAGAAAGAAAAAGAAGTGATTGAGATTGATGACGAGAAGGAAATTCAAGATGATATGTCGGAAACTTTGAGTGTTCAGGAGGTGGAGGTAGTGGATTTTCCGAGGATCAATTGGAAGGAGGGGAATGGTGTTTTGGGAAATTCACGGGAATTTAAGGGGAAAATGGTGGAAAGGAATTTACACTCATTGGATTCTTATGTTGTCTCTGATAAAAGTGGTGTGAATGTTAAGGTGGATTCTACTGAAAATATGGACTTAATGCTGCTGAACCAGAAACCAGATCTGTCGGGGGTACCTGTTCACAGGAAGCTATATGATTCCGCGAAGAAAAGGAATGATAAGCTGAATAGTTTAAGTTTTGCCATAGAGTTAGAGGAAAAGTCCTTTCAAAGGCTTCAATTACTTCGGCCTCAGAAGAAAGTGGAAGAAACTAATAAGGTGACATTTTCTGAAATCACACCCTCCGGATTATACTGTATCTGAGTGTAATTGTTCGTTTTATTTATTTCCGTATAATGGGTTTCATTAACTTGCAGGATGTGCCCAAAGAATGTTTTATGCCTATTACTGTGGAGGAAGAGGCTGAGGTTGCTTGTGCTTTGTCTAATTCCAATAGGTATCTTTTGTTGTAATACTTCATCTTTTTGGATTCGATTTCTGTGCATCAATTCAATTGTTGTGCATTTTGTTGCTGCTCGATTTATGCAGGAGAAAGGTTTTGGCGAGTCATAAGAATTCTAATATTGATGTTACTGGAGAAATATTGCAGTGTTTAAAACCAGGTGCATGGTTGAATGATGAGGTAATTTTGTCTTTTTATTTTTTATTTTTGTTTTTTGTGTTTTTGGTGTGTGTGTTGTTGGGAAAATTGAAAAAGATTTTAGTGAGCAGCTAAAGCTAAAGCAGGATGCTTGTGATGACTTTTGTCTGCCCTGGTTTCACTCTTCTTGCTTTGCAGGTCATTAACTTGTATCTAGAGTTATTGAAAGAAAGGGAAAAAAGGGAGCCTCAGAAGTTCTTGAAATGTCATTTCTTTAGCACATTCTTCTATAAGAAGGTCTGTTCGTTTCTCTCAGGCCTTTCCTATTGAATGTTCATAATAATATTTTACAGAAATGTTTTATATGCATGCTGTTTACATTGCGTAATGCATCAGCCTTTTTGGATTGACAGTTTGGCATTTTAATTTGAGCATTTGATGTTAGCATCCATCATAATGTTTCATCATGTTAAGAACAATATTTATCCATTTCTTAGATTCGAGAGTATGTTAGAACTTTTTCCTATTTCGCATGACTTCTCAAATCTTCTAGGGGTCAAAAGGTGAATACCATCAACTTAGGCTTACAAATCCTCGACCCCCTGTTTGAATGGCATTTTGGTCAAACTGACATTATCTAACAGATGGAATTTACATTAATTTGCTTTGTTTTTACTTGAATATCTTTCCAGATAAGAGCTTATAATTTGACTTTTACGATGACATAATTTTCCTAATATAGAACATATGATATCTTGCATGAAAAGGAAAGTTTGACCACAGAACGTTGAAGAAAAGAATGTGCTGGGATGAGTATTAAGTTACTTGGCTTATTTCCCTCATGAATTTCTTTTAGCCCACAAATTTAGAAAATTTGACTTCGTTACCATGCTGCAGATTCAGATGCATTCATGAAGTGGATTGATTTTTTATTATTTTTACTTATGCTGCTTTATAGCTTCAGCTTGCCTTAACCTAATGAAAGAGCTAATTATAGGCTCTTTCCTTCATTAATTAATCCAAACCTATTTTGATAAGTGGCACTTCCACATTATGGAATTTCTTATTTGTTTTCAGCTTAGTTACTTCAATATTTAAGCTTTTTGCATATTGTCTCATTCGATCAAGTTCATGTGCTCTGCATGCATCTATATCTATGGCCATTGGTCATGATACCTACAAACTTCCATATGAACTAGTTATAGTTGCATTCTATTAAGGATTGTTTAGTTTATTCTTCTGAATCCACTGGGTCATTTGTTTATTATTCTCAGCTAATTAGTGGTAGAGATGGTTACAACTTTCAATCAGTTAGAAGATGGACTACCCAAAAAAAGCTGGGATATAGCCTCTTGGAGTGTGATAAAGTCAGTTCTTATAATTATTTTCTCTTTTAAGCTTAAATTTTTATATTTCTGAACAAAAAAGTTCCATATTTTATTGTACATTTAGCTCATTTGATTGTTTTTTTCCTAGATTTTTGTACCTATCCACAAAGAAGTACATTGGTGTTTAGCAATTATAAACAAAAAGGATGAAAAGTTCCAGTATCTTGATTCACTCAGAGGAATTGATCCGAAAGTAATGAACGTACTGGTATGCTTGCTATCTTATTAATTATGAAGTAAACACAGGCTTCATTTTTACCTTTGGTTCCTTTATTTTGCTTTTTACTTATATTAAAGAACAAGGGAGGGGGGAGGTAGGTAGCTATACTGCAAGAATGACGAGCAAAGCCTTATTCTCAGTACCTTTGGAGTCGGGTGCATGAATCTTTGTCTGCCATTCCTCTCTTTTCCTTGCTAATTCTACATCCCTAACAACTAGAAAAGATCATGTTATTTTTAATATATCTTTTTCTCTTCTAACTTGCTCTAAGCTGTTGAGCTTGACGTGAAACATGCCCCTACCACCAGAGTCGTCCTTCTCCACCAGAGTCGTCCTTCTCCCCATTTAGTGGCACTTCCTCTTAACCTATCCATTTTAGTACAACTGCACATTCCATATTATCATCCTAATTTCTGATACATTCATCTTATGGACATCTGGCCCAGCCAGCACTTCCAACCAGAAAGCATAGGCGATCTAATTTCTGTTCTGTAGAATGAGGGTGGTTTACGTGGTGAATGCAAGGGCTGTTAAGAGGGTAACCAATTAATTTGACATTTCCTAAAGTGAGAACTATACTAGAGAACTCAATGATGAAATTGGCTTTAAAGGAAAATACTTGGACCATAATAATGTTTTTCTATTTAAAGACTGCCATATGGTGATGAATAATACGCCGAACAATGGACATTGCATTATCTTCGAAGGATTTTGCTTCATGTATGCGACTACGCGAGTGCTGGAGAACTTTGTGTATTGAAGCATCAGTTTGTTTGGTTGTGAGTTGGTCTGTTTTGCTCCATAGTCAGACTTTCTTTCTTATATATAGTTTCAAATGCAGGCCAAATACTTAGTTGATGAAGTGAAGGACAAGAGTGGAAAAGACATTGATGTCAATTCATGGGAGCAAGAATATGTAGTCAACCTACCTGAGCAGAAAAATGGGTAAGTGTGGAGCTTTTATAGTGAAACATTTTTTTTCTTGAAATGATAAATAATAGCAAAAAATGAATGTTTTTCTAAAGAGGAATAAGTTTGGTTTAATATTTATTTTTCCTGTTCTCTCTCTCTTCCGGCTAACAACATTGTTTTACATAGAAATTTTGTGTACTTTCATCACTTCTGTAATAATTATCAAAATAATTGTGATGGGGTATTATGCCCCATTCTTTAAAACTCATTTTTCTTCGTACTCATTCTCAAAAAATTAGTGTCCCAATAAAATAATTTTGCACCTAACCTCAAAACGTTTCCCGACTTTTTAACGATATGTTTCCCAAAAAAATCACTTTTTACAAAATCTATTCTCAAAAAATTGGTGCCCAAACAGGGCTAGTATTGAAACCAATCAAGATCTCATGCTTCTAAATTTTTTATTTATCATTTTAGTTATGGCAACTTGGGTATATTTGTGCCTATCTTTGGTAAAGTCTACTTATTTTTGCTGGTTTGGTATAGTGATGGCTGTAAATAAGTGTCCCCCTTAGTTTTAGCATTTGAACCCTTTGCTTCCTGATATGTTTCTGTGAGGGAAAAAGATTTCTTCTTTGCTCCTGAAAGAATAAAGTAAAGTTGAATACTATTCATTTTTAATTGTGTCTGTCTTAACAGGTTTGACTGTGGCATGTTCATGATCAAGTATGCGGACTTTTATAGCAGAGATATAGGATTATGTTTTAACCAGGTAAGCCTTATCCTGGGAGATTTGCTTATTTATGCACGTCTCTCCTTTTTACCAACCCTTGTTTTTTTACTTTGTTGATATATCTTAAATTTTGTTACGTTCCTAAATTCTTTGAATCTTTCAAGCATGTTGGGGTATCCTGTAATTCTAAACGAGGTGCAAGTGTGAGGAATGGGTAAATTGGAAATTCATGGAAATTATTCTGTCAACTTTCAAATTTCGTTACTATTCAATGTTAATCACCTGATAGTGACTAGGCACCTAATAAACAATAGAGCGGGACACTCATGTTAAAATCAATAGGGTATTCTTGTATATTTGTTCTCTGTCTACCAAGATTTCATGGATCCTGGAGCAGCTTGAATGGCAGTGTGTTCGGAGAAACTATACATGATAATAATGCCACTACATTTTCATAATCAAATTTTATTGCTTCATAATGTGTGTCTTGGTACTTTAATACTGCAAGACACAGATAAGATAATAATACCACTACGCTTTGATTTCTTTGAACTTGAATCGGTCCATGACTGCATTTTAGGAGAATTCATATTTTTTTCCCTTTCGATTCGTTTTGTCTTAGACAGTCACTAATTACTGTATCAATCAATCTGAGACTGAATTCTATTTATCGACAACACAACTGCTGACATCATTTTTGTGTTGTCCAAACTCATTTGTTATTTTTATTTCTTTCTTTCATCATTTTGGGCTGTCTTCTTTTTCTTCCTTACAGGATCACATGCCGTATTTTAGGCAGAGAACAGTAAAGGAGATTTTGCGTTTGAAAGCCGAGTGAGAGAGAAAAAACTCACTGGTTCAATTTCCTCTTTGCTGTACTTTCGATTTGTTAAAGCCAGCAAATGAACATATATCAGTCGGCAAAACATTTCAAAGCCAATGATATATCACATTAGGCACTGGTCATGACATGGATAGCTCGCCCCGGGCTAATGCTCCGTGGTTATATTATCTGTTGCTGGCATTGTTGTTTGTGAAACCTGGCAAAGGAACTGGCGACCCATATTCTTCTTCATCAACTCTTGAGCACTGAAACTGATTTTTGCAGGATCAAGCACGAAAGTGTTTGCTCTACATTTTCTTTTTAAATTTTGATGTTACAGTATATAGTCTTCTAATGTCTAGTGAACTCAAATTGTATAGCCATTTAGAAAATATTTGGCTTATGATTGAATTAAGTCTATTCTTTTGGAAACCTAGTCCTAACTTGATATTTAACTCAGGCATCGTCTCATTAACCACTGAATTCTTTGAATATATATGCAACAGACCTCGACTTTGGAAAGGATGTATTTATTCAATAAAATGTCTCGAAGTGAGCCATTTTGCTCATTACTTCTCTCAATTAAAAATAATAATAATCACGATCAAATTAATCTATTAATAATAGACATTGCTACATAACTCGTCGCACAAAATTATGCTAAGAAACTGTTATATTGCCCAAAATAGATGCAGCTACTATTAAGGTGCTTTAAGGGGTTAAAAATCCAAAAGGTGATTCAACTTTACACCTTTTTTTTATTAGTCATGCTACACGAACATACTCAATGTCAGATTTTTAAACAGATAAACACTTCGCGAATTCTCATTGGAAGTTCAAAAATAAAACAAAACACTAATAATCAAGGGTTGACTCTGGAACAGACTCTTGTTACTGGGCCTATTCAACGGGCTTAATTGATTTTTTATTGATCATTAAATTTTGCAAGTTTTTTTGAATGGTCAATGAACTTATCAAATCATTATTTTATTGACTATTAAACTTTAAAAGTCTTTCAAATGGTTTCCGAATTTGTCAAATCGTTATTCTATTGATCATTAAATCTTAAAAGTTTTTCGGATAGTCATTGAACTTGTCAAATCATTATCCCATACACCATTCAATAATTCACTGCCAAAAAATTGGACAAAATCAAAATGTTGACAAATACATTATTAATTTATAATAGTTAGTTGACGACAAACAACCAAAACGCATTCAATCTAAAGTGTTCATAAAAAATAAGATTGAATTTCAAAATTTGCATGTTTTCTTTTGTTTATCTATATTTTTCTTTAGTTTTATTTTTTAATTACTTTTTCACATTATTTGATTTTTTATAAGCGTATTTTTAGCTTATTTATCGTTAATTAACAACAATAATATGCCACGTCCATCGAATTTTCTAATGGTTAATTATTATTTGATAGATGTGATAATGATTTGATAAGTTCTTTGAACTTTTCGAAAAAAATTTAAAGTTCGAGTTGAAAAGTTTGTTGACCATTAATATAGTAGAAAGAGGGAAATTGCCCTGACTTGTTTATTTCATCAGAAAGATTCACGTTACAAATGATTTTACAATGCTTGTATAAATAAATCGAAAAATGCTAGAAGAAAGTGTAGGCTATACTAACTAATTACCAGCTAGATGAAGCAATCTAACTAAAAAACAACCTAACTAACTATACACATGCAAAAAATGAATATAGCTCTAATGTTTCCCTCAAGATGTGTGGTATATGTTCTTCATACACATCTTGACTAACAAAGGATTAAGAGTTGAAGCAAGTAATGGTTTAGTAAAATCATCTGCCAACTAATGTTGTGAACGTATTGGAAAAAGTTTAACTACTCTAGCAGCAATTTTATTGCGAATGAAATGATAATGAATTTCAATGTGCTTTGTTCGCTCATGAAAAATGGGATTGATAGCAATTTTAATCGCTGCATGATTGTTACAGTAGAGGGCAGCTGGAGGAGCAAAATTAGTTTGAAAATCCGTTAACAATTGATTAATCCAAATGATTTCACTAACTGTAGCGGCAAGAACTCTATATTCAGCTTCAGTTGATGAGCGAGATATAGTAGGTTGCCTTTTAGATTTCCAAGAAACCATGGAGTCACCAATGAAAATGCAGAAACCAGTTGTTGATTACAAGAACCCCAATCCGTATCAGAGAATTCTCAAACTTTAATAAGGCTGGTTGAAGAACCATCAAAAGAAGCATTTTGGGATGGAGAAATGAGACCTTGGCCAGGAGTCACTTTCAAGTAACGAAGAAGATGATAGATTGCCTTAAGATGTGGTAGCCTGGATTGAGAGATGTACTGGCTTAATTTGTGCACAACAAAGGTTATATCTGGTTGTAAAAGAGTTAAGTATATTAATCTTCCAATCAGCCTCCTATAATGGGAAACATCAGGCAACAGATCAACACTATGTAAGCTGAGGGTTATCTTTGGATCCATGGGGCTACTTACAGGTTTACAATCCAGTAACCAGCACCCTCAAGAAGCTGTAAGGTGTATTGTCTTTGTGAAATAACAATGCCTGAGGTAGAACGTGCTCTATTCCAAGAAAATATTTCAAACAGCCCAAGTCCTTGAGTTTAAACTGGGAGTGTAGGAAAGACTTCAGGGAGTTAATGTGCTGAATATTAGGTCAGTGATCACAATGTCATCTACATAAACTAGTAGTGCAACAAATGAATCATCAAAGTCTTTCGTGAATAGGGAGTAATCAGCCTTTGATTGAGTGAAACCATGATGAATAAGATCACAAGTGAACTTGGAATTCCACTGTCTAGAAGCCTGTTTGAGCCTGTATATGGACTTGTGCAACTTACAGACCAGTCTCTTCCCCTTTCTAACGGGTTTGTGAAGCTCATACCCAATGGGAAGGTCCATGTAAACTTCATCAAACAAGTCACCCTTAAGGAAATCATTGTTTACATCTAGCTGGAACAAATGCCAACCATGATGGGTTGCAAAGGTAAGCATTAATTTGACAATCACAGCCTTTGCTAATGGAGAAAAGGTGTCGAAATAATACAAGCCTTCTGGTTGTGTGTATCCTTTAGCTACAAGAAGTGCTTTGTGCCTTTCTAGTGAACCATCAGACTTGTATTTATTTTTATAAATCCACCTACAACCTACTGAATGTTTCCCAGCAGGCAAGGAAACAATAGACCAAGTGTGATTCGATTCCATAGCATCAAGTTCAGGTTTCATAGCCTCACGCCAATGAGAGACCTGGATGGCTTGATGAAAGAAGGGTGGTTTAGGTTGGGAGGAGACATTCAATACAAAGTGTTTATAAGGAATGGATGGGTTGTCATAGGAAAGGAAATTTCCAATATGATGAAGGGGGAATTTGTTGGAGTGATCAGAATGTGAAATGAGATTGCAATGAAAGTCTTTGAGATATGTAGGAGGTCATGAAGCTCTCTGGGATTTTCGAAGAATGACATCATTATGTGGGAGAGCAATTGGAGATTCAGAAGGGAAAATATCAAGTGAAGGAATAGGAGGTACAGAATATTGAGAATTATGAGGAGAAGATTCATCTTGAAGAAAAGGATTATCTGGTTGCATTGTGTGATCATGATGAATAGATAATGAGGGGGTTAGTAAGACTAAATCAGGAAATGAATCTAACCTTTTGTCTGCTTCCACAATGTTATGAAAAGGAAAGACATCCTAATGGAACACAACATCTCTTGAGATAAAAATTTGTTTTGAAGTGACATCAAGAAGCTTGTAGCCTTTGATGCTAGGAGGATATCCCAAAAACACACAAGGCCTTGCTCTGGGTTGGAATTTATTCTTGTGAGCTGTGAGTGTAGAGGAAAATGCTAGGCACCCAAAAACTCTGAGGATAGAGTAAGTGGCAGGATTACCATGAAGTATCTCATAAGGCGTTTTGTGTTGCAAAAGAGAGGATGAAGTCCTGTTGATGAGGTAGGCTGCTGTCATTACACATTTAGACCACAATTTAATAGGCACTCTGGATTGAAAAAATAAGGCACGAGCCACATTCAAAAGGTGCTGGTGTTTGCATTCAACTACATAATTTTGTTGTGGTCTTGCAACACAACTAAGCTGATGTATCACTCCCTTTTCAGCAAAAAATTCTTTGGTAAAGTCACATAATAATTTATCCTTCAATACACCCAACCACTTAAATGACAAGCGACCATGTCTATTATGTCATCTATGGGCAGATACAGTACCAACAAATGCATTACAATCTGAATCAATGTTTCTGGTATCAAGTATGTATAAATCCTGAACTCTGTCATCCTTGCCAATCATCTTTTTGGTTGTACCCTCCTAAATAATAAACTCATCATGAAAGAAGCTCAAGGTAAGTTGAGATCCACTAGTTATTGCACTCACGGGTAACAGATTGAACTTGAATTAAGGCACAAACAGAACATCATGCATTATCAATTTTGGACTAAGTTTGATATCTCCACAAAGACTGACTGGAATACATGTGTGATCAGGTAAGGTGGTGCTTGAATTACCAACAATTCTCAAGCTCACAAAGACATCAGCAATGCAACATACATGTTTGGTGGCTCCTGAGTCTACTATCCGCAGATTATTTGATGTTATAGTAGGATTGATTGATATAGAACGACATATACCTGAAGAGGCATTGTTCCCCTAATCAATTGAGATGCAATTGGCATTTAGCCAAGTGAGTTGACAGCATTGACATGAGCTGTTGATATTGATTGGAGTTCAAGTTTTGCACAAAATCTCCAACACCAGGTTGATCCCCATGTTTATTAGCATCATGTTGAGGAATGGAGGCTGAAAAATAATTAACAGTATTAGAAGCAGAAGAATAGTGGAAACTTTCTCTAGTCCTTGGTTTATAATCGGGTGGATATCCATGGATCTTATAACATTTATCCATCGAAATTTGCAATGAGTACAGTATGGCCGTTCCTTCTTTTTGAAACTGGAAGTGTTGACTCTTGAAATTTTGTTGCCAAGACTAGTAGCACTCTTTGAGTTATTAGTTCCAAAAGCAAAAGCACTGGCTCCAGTTGAATCAATTACAATGGATTGTGCATTTATTTCATCTAATTTCCCTATTGAGAAATTAGTGCAAAGACTTTGTTAATAGGAAGAAAAGATTTCATCAGTAAAATTTGACACATAGCTTGAGAAAACAAGTCATTCAGCCCCATAAGGAATGACATGATGTATTCCATCTGATAATGGTTATTCAATTCCTTAACACCTTCACGGGTACATTTTTCACACATGCAATTGGGTTGAAAATTACTCAATTCCTCCCATATGGTTTAGAGTTTAGTGAAATACACACAGACGGTGTTCTGATCTTAAATGAGGTTTATCAATTCCTTCCTCAACTGGAAGATTCTTGGTCCATTAGTCTGCTGTTATCTTTCCTTAAGGTCGTTACAAATTTTGTATGCAGTACTTGCATAGATCACGCTGGCTGAGATGTCTTTCGCGATTGAATTAAGAATCCAAGATACCAACATATATCCCGGATCCATGCTTTAACCAGATCAGATTTAGCAGTTTCTGGTCTCTCAATAGATCCATCAATGAAGGACAACTTGTTTTTTAACTGATAATGCAATCGTCATCTCATGACTCCAAGAGGCATACTTATCTANCGACTCCAAGAGGCATACTTATCTAATAACAAAATTTACAAACAAGTACTTAGTTAATACCATATAAATAATCAACATATAAGGCAACACATATAAACCAAATACAATTAATTCACGAGAGATTCAACTGCACCCACATTAAACTTGCTCCACACATGTCATTTTCTTTCCTAAAAATTCACTAAGGGTCAGTTTGATTGCAATGTGGAAAATAGGTGGAAAGAAAATATTTTACAGAGAAAAGATTTCCCTAAAAATTATTTTACTGGAAATTGTAATTAATTGTGTTTGAATGGTATAATTTTTCATGGAAAATGTTGAAAATTTGGTGTCCATTTGGCTTCGTTTTTTATGGAAATTTTTCATTAAATTGATAATATTTTCTACCATTGGATCTAGAATTTGTTCAAATTCCTTAAAAAAAATTGAAAAAAAATAATCATACCGAATACCATTCGTTTGACTTTGTTTTACATGAAATTTGTCAATAAAAGTGAAAATATTTTTTACCATTATGTCTACAATTTCTTCCAATTGCCAAAAAAATGGAAAATATTTACCCACCAA
>CAIGRL010179797.1:0-11899 GCA_903798325.1 Fraxinus xanthoxyloides | reverse complement strand
TTTAAGAATATTAATTCTTTTTAATTATGTTGATTTGGTTATTGTTGTATAAGTGTAATTTTTAGCCAATAAAATTGTTTTTTATCAGAAGAATTGCAGAGAATGACCATGGAGTTGGATTTAGTCAGGGAGAAGATAAAGGAAAATCAAGAAAAAGCTAAGCAACTTTCTTATTTGGTTTGATATGTCAACGAAGTGCATATTTAATTAGACGTCTTATTTTTCGTTGAAGATGAATGCCATTCTACTTTTTCGATTCGAAAAAAAGTGAGAAGTTTTTGTTGCTTGTGATAATTGAGATGCTATGCTCTTAGATAAGATTCTATTTTTTAATAATGCTATTTGTAGATGGTGGTGGTCGACAATATGGATTCCTCATTTTGTATGTATAACTTGTCTATTCAAAATTGGTCCTTTGAAATCAACTTTAAGCATAAATCGATGGTTGACAAGATGGCTTTCCCGTTTTGTATGTATAATTTGCCTGCTCAGAATTAGTCTTTTCAAATCAACTTTAAATTTAAAATGATTATGCTGTAAACTGTTAAGAACTTAACAGAAGTTAGCCGCTCAATCCGATAAGAGCTCAATCTGGTAAGTGCATCAGCAGTCTCTTTCCTTGCTGTCTTGAAGCTGGTTATCATTTGTTGTGCCAACCCTCATTCTATTGTAAATGATTCCAGAAATGATCCACTAATTTAGGAACTAACCAACTACGGCATATTCTAGATCATTCTTTCAACATTCGTTTGTATTATATATTTTCGAAGCTATGGCAATGTAAATAAGGATTGATAGCATTCTATCTTTATTTAAACTTCAACTTGGTATCAGAGCTTCCTCATGGCCAACGACAGTAATACTCCACAAAATGCTGATCCTATCTCTGCCCTAGCATCAATCTCTAGCAGCATTGCCGCTCCTCTGCTAGGTAGCAACAGCTCCTCACCTTTTGGCGTCAACCTCACTCAAATCGTTTCAGTGAAGCTGGGCAAAAACTTCCTGCTATAGAATAATATGATTCTACCAATTATCCGTGGGCATAATCTTGAAGGTTACATTCTAAGGACAAAGGTATGTCCCCAAGAATTCATTGGTAGCCAAGTTACTGGTGAAGCAGAAACCATCATTGAGATGATTATGAACCCTGAGCATAGCCAATGGAGGTCAACGATGAGCTACTTATGGGATGGCTCTATTCCTCTATGACTCTAAACATTGCTAGGAGAGTCATGGGTGCAACAAACTCAAGCAAGCTATGTACAGCTATTGAAGAAAGTTATGGAGTGCAAAATAGGTCCAGAATTACCTTCCTCACTGGTGAACTGCAAAAGTCAAGAAAGGGAACAATGAATATTGATCAATACTTAAACAAAGTGAAGCAACTTGCTGACAACCTTGAAATTGCTGGGAAAACCATCTCTCACACAAACTTTGTTAATCGAGTTCTAGCGGGATTGGATGAGGGATACATCCCTATTGTTGTCCAAATCAACAGCATGGACCACATATCTTGGAGAGAACTTCAATCAACTCTAATGACTTATGAAAGCATATTAGAACACCTCAATTCCCTAGTAAATGATGTAACAGGAATCGACATTGATCAATCATCTGCTAACTTTTCTCAAAGGTCCAATTCTAATTACCATGGTCGCAGAACTTACAAACAAGGCATAGAAGGAAGATTCACTAATTTTAACAACTACAGAAGTGGAAGAAGGGGTAGAAACAGAGGAGGTAATTTACATGGTGATGGTGACAGACCTGTTTGCCAAGTGTGTGGAAAGATTGGTCATAAAGCCAACGTATGTAAATTCAGATATGATAATAGATACACTGGAGCACCACCAAATCAAAGAACTAACTATAACGCCTCACTTGCAGCCACATAGCATCCCCTAGCATAGTACATGATCAAGCATGGTTTGTAGATACATGAGCCAGCAACCACATCACTTCAGATAAAGGAAACATCACCTCAGTTAATGAATATGCTGGTAAGGAGAAAATCATGGTAGGAAATGGAAGTAACTTACATATCTCTCACTTTGGCACCACACATGTTCCAGTTTTAAATGATAGAACTCTGGTACTGAACAAATTTCTCCATGTCCCTGGGATTAAGAAAAATCTTATCATTGTTTCTCAATTAACTTCAGATAATGATGTTTACATAGAATTTTACTCTAATTGTTGTTTTGTCATGGAGAAAGTCATCGAATGAAGTGATCCTGGAAGGAAAGCTTAAGGTGGGGTTGTACCAGCGGACTTTCCTCATCAAAATACCAAGTGTCTGTCTCAGGAGTCCTCTCAAATAATTCCTTCTGCAGTCTATCTTCTGTTGTTCCCAGTCATGAGTCTTTTATTTCCACAACTGATGTATGGCACAAGAGACTTAGTCATCCTTCCAGTGAAGTGATAGCTCAAGTACTCAAGTCATGTAATCTGAAAGTTAAAAGAAATGATATCAAATATTTTTGCAGTGCTTGTCAACTTGGTAAAACTCATCAGTTACCCTTTCCTTTATCTTCATCATAGGCCAAACCCCTTTAGAATTTGTTTTCACAGATGTATGGGGGCAAGCTTCAATTCAATCTACCTCAGGTTTTAAGTATTATATATCCTTCTTAGATGACTTCAGTAGATTTACCTGGATCTATCCTCTAAAACATAACTTTGAAGCCTTAAATGTGTTTGTTCAGTTCAAAAACTTTTTGAAAATAAACTAGCTAGCAAGGTAAAAACCTTGCAAGTTGACTATGGATGTGAGTACAAAGCTTTCTCTAACTTTATAGCACAAGAAGGAATCAAATTCAAGCACCCATGTCCTTATATCTCAGCCTAAAATGGAAGAGTGGAAAGAAAACATAGGCATATAACTGAAACCGGCCTATCTGTTTTAGCTCAAGCCAAATTACCTTTGAAGTATTGGTGGGAGTCTTTTCAAACTGCTAAATATCTTATAAACAGGCTCCCTACACCCATATTTAAAATGCTTTCAACTTATCAAGTCTTGTACAAAATGGAACCTAACTCTCTGGCCTTAAAGGTGTTTGGTTGTGCCTGTTATCCATGCTTAAAGCTTTACCAAAAATATAAGTTCGGCTTTCACTCAACAAAGTGCACTTTCATAGGTTACAGTGGGTCTCATAAAGGCTATAAGTATCTAAGTTTAAAGTGCACTTTCATAGGTTACAGTGAGTCTCATAAAGACTATAAGTGCCTAAGTTCGACTGGAAAACTTTACATCTTAAGGCATGTTGTATTCAATGAATTAGAGTTTCCATTCGAGTCCTCACCTTCTACCAAAAATCAAACAAAACCAGCAATGACTGAAACAATAGTATCATACTTTCACCTTCCTTCTGAATTGAACAAATCAATCTCTACCTCAAGTCCTTCTCATGCAACTCATTCTGAAGCTTCTCATGTTGAACATCACTCATCTTCTGGCTTGAATGGCATTCAATATTGTAACATACTACATGGCGCTGAACTTAGTGAATCTAATAGAATTGACATTGAAGAGAATACTGAAACGGAACCCGCAGTATCAGAATATGATGGTGAAATCTCTCAACAATCAAATGATAATGTAATTGAAGAAAGGCCTCAGCAGAAAGAAGATAATATAAATAAGCACCCCATGATCACTAGGGGAAAAGCTGGAGTATTCAAACCAAAAGTTTACCTGGAAAGTCAACTGAAAACAACTCAGAACCTAAGAGTGTAAAAAAGGCCATGATGAATGATGACCGGACGAAAGCTATGGAGGAAGAGTTCAATGCCTTGACAAAGACCAAAACCTGGGAACTTGTACCCTCGTCACCAGCATACAACATAGTAGGAAATAAATGGATCTTCAAGATCAAACATAACACAGATGGTTCAATGCAAAGGTTCAAAGCCAGAGTGGTAAACAAAGGTTTTCATCAAAGCTCTGGCATTGACTTCTATGAAACATTCAGTCTTGTTATCAAGACATCCACTCTCAGAATAATTCTCACCCTAGCAGTTGCAAAGAACTGGACAATCAGACAAGTAGACATCAACAATGCCTTCTTGAATGGAGAGTTGGAAGAGACAGTTTATATGAACCAACCTGAAGGTTTTGTGGATAAATCGAGGCCAAATCATGTCTACAAATTAAACAAGGCACTCTATGGATTGAAACAGACTCCTAGAGCTTGATATGACAAACTGAAGACAACATTTTTAAGCTAGAATTTCAAGCAATTTGTGGCTGATACTTCACTCTTTTACTTTAAGAATGAAAGGCAGATAATTTTTACACTTATCTATGCAGATGATATTGTAATTACAGGCAATGACAGAGATTTATTGCAGGAGTTCATAGACAACTTAAACAAAAAACTCGCACTGAAGGACATGGAGAGACTACATATCTTTCTTGGAGTAAGGTATTGTGACATGACTCAGGACTTCATCTCACACAAACAAAATACATTGCAAATTTGCTTGAGAAGTTTGAGTTGCAGAACTTAAAACCATGTCCTACACATGTTCCTGCTGGTAAATCATTGTCCAAAACTGATGGAGAATTGCTGAAGGATCCCTCAGCTTACAGAAGTGTAATAGGAGGTCTGCAGTACCTTCAACACACCGGACCCGATATTACTTTTGTTGTTAATAAATTAAGCCATTTTTTGCAAACACATATATCCTCACACTGGCAGGCACTGAAGAGAGTATTGAGATATCTTAGAGGAACAATAAACTATAGCCTATGGATTCAAAGAAGTGATAGACTGACCTTGAATAGTTACTCAGATGCAGATTGAGCTTCATGTTCGGATGATAGAAGATCAACAACCGGCTATTATGTTTACTTAAGAGAAAACTTGATAGTCTGGTCTTCAAAGAAACAACATGTTGTGGCACGTTCAAGTACTGAATCAGAATATAGGGCCCTTGCATCAACTGCCTCAAAAATCACTTGGATTCAATCACTCTTTCAAGAATTGGAGCTTCCACTGGCTGCAACTCCAACCATTTGGTGTGATAATACAAGTGCAGGTGCCTTGGCTGCCAACCCTGTGTATCATGCTAGAACAAAGCATATAGAATTGGACGTACATTTCATTAAAGATAAAGTGATAGCAAAAGAACTGGAAGTGAAATATGTGCCTTCCTCAGACCAAATTACAGATTTGCTGACCAAGGGACTGAACTACTCAAGATTTCTTTTCTTGAAAGACAAGCTTGGAGTTACTCCGGTACCTTCTAGCTTGAGGGAAGGTGTTAAGAACTTAACAGAAGTTAACTGCTCAATCCGGTAAGAACTCAATCCGATAAGTGCTAATCCGGTGAGTGAGTGCAGATCTGGTAAGTGCATCAACAGTTTCTTTCCTTGTTGGCTTGAAGCCATTTATCATTTGTTGTGCCAACACTCATTCTGTTGTAAATGATTCCAACATGACCCACTAATTTAGGAACTAACCAATTGCAGCTAGATCATTCTTTCAACATTCATTTGTATTATATATTTTCAAAGCTATGCAATGTAAATAAGGATTGATAGCATTCTATCTTTAATTAAACTTCAACTTAAACTCTATCTTGAAATTATTAACTCAATGCAAACCTGGTACATGAACGTATTATTTGTGTATTAAATCAGCTTTTGGAGATTCAAGTGATACAAAATTCGATGGTTGAAGAGACATGATAAAAAAAAATAGTTGCGGACCCCCTTATTACACAATATTGAAAGAGGATCACGTAACACCTGCATTCATTTCAAAACTTCCATAACCCCTAAACTTAATCCTTCAAAATAACCAGTTTATGCCAGTCAGAAAGTTGAAATAGGAATACTTTTAACTTCTTGAATAACTTAAAATAATTTATTTGTATTGTGTATACACATGGGAGTACGTGCACTGTGGTTCAATATGTACAAAATTTACCACAGATTAAATAAGCTAGATTTACAACTCTTCATCTGTCACAAACATTTCCAAACTTTCCTCGTCAATAGCCACCACTTTTTTGGCACCTTTAGGTTTGCTACTAACTCTAGAGGAATTCGATAAAATTTTGAGCTGTAACCTCTTGTTTTTGGTCAAATCACCACCCGTAACAACATCGCATCCTTCCTCCTCCTTTTTCAAATCAGCTGGAGGTAAGAAACAATCCATCGACAATCCCTTTATGTTGAAGTCGACTTCTTCAATACTCCAAACTTCTTCCATTCTAGTCCGGTTGTGGCTTTCAGAATTTTCGCCAAACCTAAATAATGACACGGAAGTCCTGCCACCATGCGCGATGTTAACACCATCAATTGTTCTGTAATCTTGTATCAATGACTCCATTGTCGTCTCCCAAAATACATCGTTGTTTCCAAAAACCTTTATTCATAGGAGGTGAGAGTCTTCTAACTGGACTAAAAGGCCTGTTCTTTGGCTGAAATAGCCCCAGATAGTGTGTCTGATTATCTCGACATTTGAGCTGCTTCTTACTTTCAAGGTAGAGGGCTCCGTTTCGAGCTTTAATACAAAGCAGTCTTCATCATTGATAGCCCTCTCACCAATGCAGATGGAATTGGAGAATAAATTGGCAGTCGACCTTGGATCGAGGCCCTGTAGACATAATTAATCGTTAGGGATAAGTGAAAATTGCAATAATGAATGTAATGAACATGGACATAATAGACTTTTTGGTTCCTGTGACGAATTGTTTAACCTCAGATAAGAAAACAATGTCAAAAGAGATTGGCGCACAAAAAAATTGAGAAAACTTGATTGTGGCTTCTTAGCTGGATTAGAATTGTGAGGTTAGTCAGATCACGTGTTCCGAAATCTGACCTTTTAGCACGGATATTACATAATGACAAGTTTTACGACGTCCATATTGACTTATTGATTATGAAATTGAGATTTGGAAGCTAAACTGCATACTTTTGTACCTGAATAATTATATGTGAAGCTTCTGATTAGGTAAAAAGAGAAAAGGGTGAGCTGGGGCCACATAGGAGTGGACCAGCAAGAAGGTGAAAACATTTTAATATATGAGATTCTGTTTAAGCCCACTTTTCTCTAAGTCAAATAAGATCAACAACCAATTTGACAAAAACTGCTATTAACAGTTGGTTCAGGACCGGAAAGAAAGTTTAAATGAATCTTAAAACAATCTGATCAAAATTGAATGGTTCCTGACTTTAGGTTCACAAAAAACGTTCTTGTTCTAACCGTTTAAACTTTTAGACGAGATGGTTTCACAAGAAATAACTGTATATGTCCAAATCTCATTCTTGAACAAAACAAACAAATACTGAAACAAAATTACCTGTAAGGATCGACGTAGCGGTCTTGGTGGACCTCGGGATGCGTAGGAGTGATGCCATGGAGTTTACCTCCAAGCAACCTTACCATCACTCCCAGCACTGATCTTATATCCTGAAACCATCAATTCCAAACTCCATAAATCTGGCCTCTTCTGCCACAATACAAATCCTCCTATCTCTCCAGGCCCATGCTTCGGATTTTTAATTTTCATAGCCTTAATGTTGTTCGAACTCAGTGCTCTCCAGCTACAAATTCTGATGCAGCCATCTTCACCTTCCCCATTGCATACATGCTATGAATCGAATTCAACGTGCATTCTCCTCCTGCAGCCGCTATATACTGTTGCACTATATATTTCGCCATTGAAGCCTCCTGCATACAGATAATTTATTCAGTGAGGCATCACATCAAACATGACGAATAAGAATAAAATACAAAAACTTCAAAATACATGAAATTGTACCTAACAAAACAAACACGATCTTAAGAGATTTTAAAGAAAATTAGGGCACGACTTACAATGGGATCTTTAATGTTGTCCCTAACAACAGTTTGATCACAGCGGATTGGAAGAGGGATTAAAGGGGCTCCAATAACACCTAGCAAGAACTGGATTTCCATGCTTCGTCCTCCAAATACAGAAGTGACCTGCGGTGCTCTTTCAGTATGTGATTTCATCCAAGATTTCATGTTTTGCCAAGATCGATTCTTGTTAGAACCAAACATCTCTTCTGGTATGGGCACCTCAAGCACAGTATCCAGCCCATCTTCTCAATCCAAATTTGGGCACAAAGTCCTCATATGAATCTCTAGTATGATTTATTAAAGAACCGATTTCTTCAAATGGAAATTGGGTTTTGCAAGTAATGGGGTTGTGAGAAATATATGCAATGTGGGATTGAATCAGTAAATGTTGAAGAATGAAAGGGAGAGTGTAGTGGGGAACCACCAACGTGCAATTCTTTATCAATGTCGAGACCGCACACACATCTTATTATTTCTGTCTTCCACACTATCCAGGAGACATATTTCGATTGTTTATTCAGATTCATTTTGAGATTAAAAATCTTAATTTATGATTACGTGAAAAGTCACATATATCTTTATCCAATGATCAGTAAGATTCATTAATAGCTTTCATACCATTATAGACATTACTTAGGGCTCCTTTAATATGGTTTCTAAAAAGTTATGTTCCAAAATTGCTTTTGAATACCTTTAACAAATTTTATGAAAGTGGTTCTAATTTAATTAAATTGATCTAATATGACTTTCTATAAAAGCACTCCGTGAACATAAAGTTTATTTTTTAAAAAACAATTAGTTTCCAAACAAAAAAAAATAGCTCCCTTCAAAAGCTATTGTACAAAAAACAAAAATAAATACAAAGTCATGCCAGCAGACTCTTAGTGTAGATATTGTAAAAGAACTTCTTTATATTCGATATGTGATAAAAGTCGTTATTCGAGATCCTAAATCATGATATTTTATTGTCTTTTAGATAAAATTCTACCTAATTTATGTTATATTGTATTTTGTATGTAAGATTTTATGTTTAATGAAGAATTGGATAAAAGAATGCAAAAGTGAAGAAAAATGACAAAATCCAAAAATGAAACATTGGAAAGAAATATTACATTAAATGGGCCTCGATAGACTTGTATTGAAAATTTTAACGGAGGCCCAATGATGTGAACTCAGCCAAGAATTGATCTTAGGAACCAACGAACAAGATGGAACCAACCCAAGAAAGCTACAAATTACGTCGCGCAAAGATCAACCAGACCCGTTGTTCAACTCGTACCAAGAAACGAGATTCCGCGTGAGAAATCCGACTCGTTGATTATTCAGAACAAGAACCGTGAAGTTGGAACGCCACAAAAGGATTGTGAAACCTTTTGATAAGTTCAAGATTATAAGTCTAAACCATCAAGAATATAGAGGAAAAAAACTCACAAAATTGTATTTAATATCTCAAAATAATAAAAGTATTGATTTTACAATGAAATAAATCTTCTATTTATATTAATGCTAGAAGCACTAATAAAACGTGATTAGGTCCTAGAATATTGTCAAAGTTGGAAAATAAAATAAAATAGAATCCTAGACTAACAAGGAAATCTCACGAAAATAGAAAAATTCCGCCAACTTGTTCTCAGCATGTTTCTGTGCGACTGTAAACCCAAAGTAAGGCAAAAATCCAAAAATGAAACGTTGGAAAGAAATACTATAGTAAATGAGTTTGAGTTAAATGAGCCGCAATAGACTTGTATTGGAAATTTTAACTGAGGCCCAAATTATATATATAATGCGGCGCTGGAAGTAAAAAAAAAACGAAAGAACATAAGGGAAAAATTGAGAAGAAAGACAACTATAGCAAGAGGAAAAGAAAGGAGAAAAGAAGGAAAAAAGGGGAAAAGTCAAAGGTAAAAAAAATAAAATGAACGAAGAGAGAAAGAAAGAAAAAGAAAAAGAAAGGAGACGGCATACAAGAGCAGTTTCACGTTTCGTTAATTTTGGTGACGTCGTTCCAATTTTACGTGTTTTTATTTTTACAGTATGAATAACTAATTCCTATATTAGGAAAAACAATGTAGTCGACTCGTGATCTTTTATTTTTCTACTGAAGATTTATGTGATTATTCTTATATGTGTTGGTTTTATTATTAGTTTAATGCATTAAATTACCTGATTAATAATTTGATAATTTTGTGAGTCTCTTACGAATCAAGAGGTGAGTTTAAGATTTAAACTGTATAATAAAATTGGTAAAGTAGTATAACGTGTAGAGATACATATACTAGTTATTGCAATCGTTATAGGAATTCTTATAACCATAATTCGTTTAACTAAGGATAATTCCCATAAATATTTGGAATTGAATTAGTTAAATAGGCTCAATGAGAATTCGAAAGGGGTAAATTGAAACCATAGAAGAATTCGACCGAACACTACATTAGGCTAGAATCTTGAATTAAGAATTGAGGTGATCATTAGATGAATTTGTTTTGTCCTAATATTCATTACGTATTCGAATATTTGATAAATCATTGTGTGAAATATTTTCATACTTTCTATTAATTTAAGTTAGTTAGTTCACAACTTTTACCATACTTAATTTGTTTACTTTCATCAAATAAGAGTTAGAAAAAGTAGATTAAGACTAAAATACAGTCCTCGTAGAAACGATAATCCAGACCCAAATGTTCACTATATTACTTGTTACAATATAAAAAATGCAACAACAAGTGAAAAGAAGAAAAAACAAATGGAGTTGTTCTTAGTTCTTTTAATTGTTCTTTTGTTACTTTCGTGAAATTAAAAAAATCGAATATTATTGTATTTTTTTTTTTTTATCAAACTATTAGTTGATTGTTTGACCTGTGGCATGAGGGCCCATGGATGTTTTCATTTAGGGTTTAGCACGTTATATTTGATGTTTATGTTCTACACTATTAATTAAATTTCACATTCACGGTACGGTGATTTAACAACACAAAAATCTTAAAATGATTGTAAGAATTTTTGAACCAAATTTATATTCAAGCATGTTGCGATTTCTTCCAGCATGCAATCTTGATTCCTCAAATAGATTCGTGAACTCATAGAAAAAAAAAAAACAAAAAAGGGGTATGTTCATTATGATTATTATTATTACTATTTTCTCAACAAGAGAAACATGTTTACACCTCAAAATTAGTTCCAGATTTTCATAAATGATATAATTGACAGCTCAAATTTGCACGTCAATCCTTTTATACAAAAAATTTGAAAGGAGAAAATGTCGCTAAATTCATAGTCTTGTTAATTTTAATATCAAAGACTTGTTACTTAAAATCCGATAACACAAACACAAAGGTAGTCAGTGCGTATTGTCGGTGCATTGCTAATTATCGAAGGTAGGATATTGAACCCAACACATCTTTAACCATTTTAAGCCCAACTTGGAACCTATATTCTATTCCTTTAAAGGCACATTGAACCTCGATTTTGAAAAAAGAGAGAGACAGTGAAGACTCTATATAGAGGTCAAAGAAAGCATTCTCCCATTCACAAGTGAGACTCTCAAGTCACTTGGCACCGCCATGCCCCTTATTGTTGTGCCTATGAGCATAGTTATAAAATTCGACCAAGTTAGAGAACCGGTGCCATGCCCCTTATTGTTGTGCCTATGAGCATAGTTATAAAATTCGACCAAGTTAGAGAACCGGTGGCACATACTATCAAATTCAATAAGGTTGGATGAGACTCAAGGACTAGCTCTCTCCTGCCCTAATCAGGAACCAGTTAAAACCGAGTTAAATCGACAATTTTTGTTGAAATCGTTGCCTAGTTGACAATTTTTTACCAGGTGTGAAGAGACATTTTTTTTTCTTTTTTTTTTGGAGGCCAAAGGATCGAATGTGACATTGAACTTAGACATGGTGTACTTCTTGTTCTTTGATATATATATATATATATATATATATATATATATTTTAAAGAATGTATGGTTAAAGTAAGAAAAATTTGTTGGTACACATATATAAGGGTAATTAGCACAAAACGTCCCTACCTTTGACGGATTCTGTGCAAAACGTCCCTATCTT
>CAIGRL010179794.1:0-13590 GCA_903798325.1 Fraxinus xanthoxyloides | reverse complement strand
GGCGAGGAAGAGTAAAAAGAAATTGCTCTGATACCATATTGATGAATTGAGAGAAGCAGAAAATATCTATCTCATATATGAAAATGAAATGTAATTACAATATAAATAGCAAAAAAAAAATGAAAGCTAATGTGGCGGGAATTACAGTTAATGACAGCTAACTAATCTAACAAACTTTGGCGCCTAATATCTAGCTTCCATTAAATCTGAAATCTGTAGAATTATTGATGTGGTTGAATGTTAATTTGGAGTTGCTCAAATTTCAGCACTTTACATTATTATTATTATTATTATCCTTTAAACTGATAAAAGGTACTTTGTTTGAGTACTGTAATTAATTTTCCATGAATTGTTGTATGGCTCTATGGAATTGAAAATAGTAATATGTTCATGTTTCAACTTCCAATCAATTGGCTAACGAGATTGAGACCACATTCGGTAGCGATTCTTTAAAAATCACTTTCAATTGCACATTTTTCAAATAAAATAATTTTATGCATAGTCCATAATTTTTTATTATTTTTTAATTATACATTCTCAAATTAAATTACTTTCCACACAATCTATTCTCAAAAAATTCACGATTTTGAGTGGTTAATATCTTCTTTCTGGTGGGAACAATCTAACAAGGGAAAAAAGGATTTGCTGGTGCCTGGTTGAGATGGAACCAATTATGCCATTTGAAGCGAAGGAGCGGGACAGGCTTTTGAGACCCCATAGCCTTCAACCAATCTTTAGTTTTACTCCACTCTACTAGAATTTAGTGTTTCAACATAATATTAGGCTCCACAGCTTAACATAGGACCGGTTGGCCAGTTGGAGATGAAAAGCTGCCCACAAATAGGCTGCCTAGGAACTTCAGAATGGGGGTGACAGTTACGGGGCATGTTTGGTTTGACTTAAAATTTAATTAAAATTGAAAATATAGCCGTTATTGGGTCCCATTCGTCTAATAAAAATCAACAATAACGACTAATTTTTCAATTTTAATCCGATTTTAATTTCTACCAAACACCCTCACGGTATTGGCGAGGTATGTAGAAATCAAGATGGAGATGTATTGTGCTTGTGGAGGGCCTCATTTTCGCACACTCCCTTGGACTTTCTATCACCACAGTTGAATCTTTCTTCTTTTTCTTCTTTAGTTGACATGAAGCGAATGCTGTTGTTATTTTAGTTTGAAAAGTGGATTGTGAGCTATGTGATTCGTTGCATACTAATTATCTAATGAATGCCACATCCTTAAGGTCCTAAATATGTTCAGTATAGATTTTATATTTGAGAGAATCCAACTCTTCTGCTCCTTGTGCGGAATGGAATGTCCAGACGAGACACTGATTAAGCGATAAGGTTATCTCACACGGTGAAGCTTGCCCCCAGACTGAAGGAGTGGATTAGAAAAGTTAGTAGTTTGCAACATCACCCTAAATATAATAAATTATTTTTAGCTAGTTGATAGCCTATGAAATTCGTGACAACACAAACTGCCTCAGTCGCGTCACTGATTGTAGGCGGGGTAGGCGACCACCGCCTAAGGCCCCGTTTTGACGAGGGCCCCGAATTTTATAAGATTAATTAGTTGGTTGAAGAGAAATGAAAATTATATTAGTGAAATTATTTAAAATAGAATTGTCATATGCAAATACAAGAAATTAATAAAAATTAAAAATACAAAAATCTTTAATATATATATATATATGACATAAAATTTATACTTACATTTATTTATCATATAAATATATCAAAACCATAACTTTCTATTTCTATAACTAACTCGATTATTTATCTTCCAAACATCCCTTTTCTTTTTCTTAACCAGATAAAATCTTTTTTTGTCTCTTCAAATTCCACTCCAACGTTGACTACCATTATTTTTTTAAACTCAACATAAAATAAATTCTCTCTTTTTGAATTAAACTTTCAAAGATACAATTTAACAGAAAAGGGTCTCTTCGGTCTTCACGTACAAATCAAAAGATTTACAAAACCAGTACCATTTTCAAGTAAAATAAAGAATTGGTAGAGTTCCTTGATCAGGAGAGGCGTCGATGTCGGAATCCTTTATGGATTTGTAGACAATTTTATTGTTCCAACACTAACACTTTCCAAATCTATAGTTAGTAAAAGTGTTTGGAGATTTATTTATCAACGGAGTGGACACAACATTTGGTTGAGAGTGATCAAGTGGGCATTTAGAGTTGATTGTTTCTTACATATAGTTGATCAAGCTTTTTCTTCGCTTAAATTAAGATTTGAACAATTTCAAAAATATAAAAATATTTTTGGGTTTTTGTTTGATCTAAAAAAATTGTGGAATGCAGATGATAGTTGTTTGAAGTGTTGGTATGATAAGTTTGAAGAATTTTTAAAACACGACATGGATTCTGACATTGATGGATCGGACTTATTTGCTGAGCTACAAATTGTGAGAAATAGTTTGCCAGAAGGGACTAAAAAGACAATTGAAATGTTGGACTACATAAAAATGATGGACTGTTTTCCAAACGTGTGGATTGATTATATAATATTATTGACTATACAAGTTACGGTTGCATCTGCCGAGAGGAGCTTCTCGAAATTGAAGTTGGAGTTGATAAAATATTATCTTCGATCAACAATGTCACAAGAAAAATTGAATGGTTGACCATGATATCTATTGAAAAGGAAGTTCTAAAACAGATTGATTATAATAATATAATTGTTGAGTTTCTATTAAAAAATTCTGAAAGAGTAAATTTAATTCAGACATTTGAAAGTTTTAAATTATTGTTTTTGTAATTTTGAATATATATATATATATGAAAAATTAGTCGTTATTGTTGACTTTTATTAGAAGACCCAATAACGACTATATTTTTAATTTTAATCCGATTTCTAGCTATGCCAAACAAGCCTCCAAAATATTCGGGCCAACCCTGAACTGTCTCTAAAATGTATGTCGAACTCAAATAGGAAATATGAGTCTAAATATCCTCTGAGATACGAGTCATCCTCAAAAAAGGCCAGGATATGATCGCATGTGGAATATGTGCAGACCCCAAATAGAAGGGTACTTGCGAGGTACCTCTCAAATATAAGGACTTGCCGCCTTTGAAACATAAAATGCAGTGAGCAGTAGAACAAGTTGCAATGAAGATACAGGGAAAGGGAATTATTTTGCAATGACAACTTGACGAGTATGATATGTGATTAAAAAATTCATAAACTCAAGAAAATAATTTGAAATGTATTTGACCAAAAACTGGAAAAGATCCTATTCTCTCTGTTTGGCGGTAAATAGCTTTTATAATCAAAGTTATACTTAACTTTTTTAAATTAACGTCTGATATAAACATTTTTTACTTAACAGTAAGGGAAAAAGTAATAATCTACAATAAGCTTATTAAAAGGAAAGTTAATTGTTTATACCTAGCCAAACATGTCTCAAATCTCATGTGATAACTGTAATAAATTGCCAACCCGTACTAGCATTACTTGCAGCATACATATCCCTTGACGACTCCACCGAGATTTGCTGCTAACCACCACCCCCGGCGGCCAATACATGGAGTTTTGAGCTCCATCTCTGCAAATATAACTACTGAAAAATGTACATCTACATACATTGAATTGAAATGGCAAGGGGATACAGGGCGGAAGACGACTACGATTACTTGTTCAAGGTGGTGCTGATCGGCGATTCGGGAGTAGGGAAATCCAATTTGCTATCGAGATTTGCGCGCAATGAGTTCAAATTAGAGTCTAAGTCAACAATCGGCGTGGAGTTTGCCACGCGAAGTGTCCACGTCGAGGATAAAATCATCAAGGCTCAGATTTGGGACACCGCCGGCCAAGAACGGTACCGTTTTACTGTTATCATTTCCTTGTTTTTCTCTGATTCTTTGATAATTTTCTAATGTTTTTTCAATTTTTGATCCTAGAGTTTGTAAATCGTTTTAGGAATTTGGAATTACTCTGTCTCCTTTATATAATTTTGTGGTTCTGCAAATCGGACTTAATTCAAAGTTTAATATAGCTATAACAAATCTTGACTGGGATCAAATTTGGTAAGATCACTGTAGTTTGACATTCTTATTATTTTCATGTTCCCACTGTGATAACTTAAACCGCTAAAAACTGCTTGAAATCAAATTGAACCATTCATCCAATTGAAAATAAAAATTATTTGTTTACTTGCTAGTCGGCTTCCATTGGCTTTGAATCCTTCATCTATTTTAGAAAGGATTCTGGAAACTTCCATCAATTATTGAACTTTGTGTTATTTCATTTCTTTAAACTTGTATACAGACCAATACATTATTATTACAACATTTATAAGGAAATGATAAAATTATTAGTATGTATTCCTGTTATTCAATGGATGGAGCTCCTGTTGTGTTGCCTTCAATAACTGATAGATTTAAGTGACATGATAATGGAGTAAAATTGAAATTTATTCAGTTACATAAATTGCACTTTCTCCATATGAATTCATAATTTGGGATGATTTAAGTGCACATCCATATATAACTTTCTTATTTCTCCATGTTTTATATGTCTCAAGATACCGAGCAATCACAAGTGCTTACTACCGAGGGGCTGTGGGTGCATTGCTTGTTTATGATGTTACAAGGCATGTCACATTCGAGAATGTTGAAAGATGGTTAAAAGAACTCCGAGATCATATGGACCAAAATACTGTGATCATGCTTGTGGGCAATAAGGCAGATTTACATCACGTACGTGCTGTATCCACTGAGGATGGCACGGCTTTTGCTGAGAGGGAGAAAACATATTTTATGGAGACTTCTGCACTCGAATCTATGAATGTTGAGAATGCTTTCACAGAACTACTCGCCCAAATATATCATGTTGTTCGCCGTAAAGCAATTGAAATTGGAGACGATCCTGCAGCTTTGCCAAAGGGGCAAACGATAAAGGTTGATACTAAGGATGATGTTTCAAAGGTTGCTTGCTGCTCTATCTAGTCTGAAGTTGTGGTCATTGCGCGTTGGTCTATCTATGAATTCCAACTCTTGGTTTGCTTATCTATTTGATTAATGCACATCTTATTGAAAAGACTAGACAATGTAATTTTTACTTCGTTCTTCTTCTTTAATATTGTTTGGTACTATCCTATCTTTCCTACTGAATATACCATCGGCATTTGGGAATTGAGGGCTTAGTTTTGGAGCTTGATCAATAGCATATTGTAGTGTCTTTGGACAACATTTGAATTGTGCACTTGAAACGTTTGTTTTCTCAAAATAATAAATGTATTATTGCAGCCAAAAGCCCTAACTATTATGTTGATACATGTTTCATATTGAATCATAGAGCAGCATAATTTGACAAGAATGTGTCTTCCTATTCTATTTGCTGTGGATTCCGAATAGGTGTCAAAAGCGTTTAACTGCGTTGAATCTAGTATTATATCATGTTATGATCTTTAAAAGATCTGATTGCTTTGAATCTTTGAGAATCGACCAAAATTGAGCTAACCTAAAGTGACGAATAGAATTTTTAAGGCCGAGCCAACTCCAAATTTGAAGAAAACACAGCTTAATTCGTTGTTGTATTACATGAAGACTTCAAAGGGTATCTTCTCCCTTCATCCCACAATTTGTAATGCAAATTGGCATGTGGATCAAGACACGTTTACATACCGGATCGAGGCTTGGTTGCACATGGGACATATTTTCCTTTAATTTATTTGAACTATTATTGTTTTATATTTATTGTTTTATTAAGTAGGACTTGCTTTCAAATGATTTAATAAAACATTGCAAAAATTATTTCCCCATATGTTGCATATGTCTTGGCATTCAAGCTTTAAATCAACGAGTAATAATTTATGAGAATAATTCAACGCACACTCTATTGATTCTTTTCCATAGAAATATATATAATGCAGTTGATCTATCTTAGGTAATATACAGCAATAAGAATAATAATTGATGCACGATTTCAACATATACTAAATACAGAAAATGGCATGATTGTGTGAGTTTTCCAGTTATGAATTGCTTTCCTTAATATGCCACGCAAGATGGGACTTCCATCAGCAAGACCAATCTTGTTCCTTAAAGATTCTGTTCGATGCTTGGGTAGTGATTTTGTCAATAAATCTGCTAACTGATCTTGAGTGTGCACATGACAGACCTTGAGCAGATTTCTTTGGGCTAAATCGCGCACAAAATGGAGGTCAATTCGAATGTGCTTCATTCTGGAGTGTTGCACTGGGTTGAAGCTTAAGTGAGTAGCTCCAAGGTTGTCACAAAGAAGAGATGGTGGAGCTTGGATGGAGAAACCAAGTTCCTTAAACAGAGATAATAGTCACATGGTTTCAGCAGCTGCATTGGCCAATGCTCTGTATTCAGCCTCTGTGGAGGATCTTGCAACTGCACGTTGTTTCTTAGAGCTCCACTATTACATAGTTACCTAATAACGATAGCTTATCAGGGGTCTATTGTCTCCTATGGTTATCTTATACTTACTTACATCACCACTTACCTATTTATTTATTAACAGATGATATGACGAGCCATGATTCAGTCAAAATTTAAAAAAAAATAAAATTCCTTACTCTTTCTTTGTCACCTCACCATTCTATTAAAAAGTCTGTAAATGATGATGTACAATAAACACTTTCCATTTAGCACTTGTTTGAGTCGTATTATTTTTTTCATTCTTATTCTTCTACTCATTTTTAACCACACATTTTTCAATAAAATAATATTTACATCATATCAATAACTTTTCATTCTTTTTCAACTACATATTCTCATCATATTAAACAAAAAATGCATTCTTAAATTCAAAATGTGCACCAAACATGGGCTAAGCTATCATCACAAGTAATGAAGTTACTATTTGTCTAATTGCTGAAAAGGAAAATATTTATGGGCATATAATCTCCAATGAACTTTAAATTTCGATCTGGGGGTGGCAATCAACAATTCGGAGACATTTGTTTATGGTTAAAAACTGAAATAAAACATTTAGCCACATATTTTTTATTGCACGCATATGAAGTCGAATGGTAGGTTTGAATTGAACTCAAAATTGGTTAAAACGTGTCATGACAAAATTGAGTTTTCTTGTGGCTAGGTATGTTGCAATGTGTACTTCGAGACATACTTTTTACAATTAAGCTGTTTGTACATTCATTTCGACACATTTGCTGATAGAAAATTGACGTGAGTGTTTTACAACGGTTGAATGAAATGTGTGGAATGGAGTGGGCAATGGGCCGAGCCGAGCTTGCTTGTGGCTCGTTTGATCGCGGGCGAGCTCGACTTGTTCACGAGCCGAGCCGAGCCGCGAGCCCGCGAGCTTTTTGAATTTTTTTTTGATCTACTTTTGTTTTTTACTTTTTCACGTTTTTTTTAAAAAAAAATTCATGAGCCCACGAGCTCGACAAGCCGAGCTCGTCAGCTGCTCGTGGCTCGTGTCTAGTGTTTTCACAAGCCAGGCCAACAAGCCGCTCGGCTAGTTTGCCATCACTAGTGTGAAATGTGAAAAATTGTATGAGATCGTGTCAGTATAAATTCGATAAGCCCAGTGTAAATCGTGATGTACATGTAGCAAGATTGTAATTTGTATTCTACACGATGGTGTATGGAAAGAGCATTTAATTTTATATTAGCCCAGTACAAACAAAAAAATTCATCCCCTTAACTCCACCCCTGATTCTACATGAATCCACAAGGTTTTGTTTGTGTAAAATATTTAATGTACTATAGTCGAAGGAAAAATATATCATTGTAGATGAGCTAATTTAAAATACAATATTATAATATTATTCTTGATGTCTATTTTTTGACTAGAGGCATGGTTGTCTGGATTAACATGGCTGAACTATCGTCATTCTTTTAACTTTGGCAATTCATATCATTTAGAACTTAGCATTACATTGTTAAACTTATTGTACCATGTAATAATTTGGTTCTTTATTTATTATGCGAATGTAATCTTTAGAAACGTCGGTATTGTATATTCGATCGAGGAGAAAGATGAAGAATTAATAAAAATTATAAAAAATAACATAATATAATATCAGGTATTGTATATTCGATCGAAAACTTTAGAAACGTCGGTATTATATTATTTATTTTCTCTTATCTTGCGCAATCAAGTAGCAGTGCAATGGAGACAAATAGTACATTGAATCGAAAGTTCAATATATTATATATTTTCTAGGATCATCAAAAAAATAAAAAGAAAAACAATTGAGATTTCACTTTGACATTAGCTAGAGAATCAAAAGATTCTTCATTGGAATGAATTCTCGTATGTTGCTTATTTTCATGAAAAATAGGTCAACCGACACTCACATCTAAAACCATTCAATTTCTTTTTGGGCGAAGGAATTTCTAGTTTTGGGTGTAGGGTTTGGGGAAAATATTCAATTTTTTATTATTTTAATTGTATTATATGCAAATATATAAAATTATTATTTTGCCCTCTTTAAAATGTTGAAATTGCAGTCAAACTTAATTTTGGTGATCAACTAAAGGCATTTTGGATGGAAACCGTTCAAAATTGTCTTACGTGCAATATTTGAAAATGTTAGGGGTGACGACTGCATCAAATTAAAAATTTGGAGAAAGTATGTAAGTGTGTCAAGGGTTTAGAACATTTGCTGCAATCATCCCTAATATTTACCCCAAAACCAGTTCAAACCTATCAAAAGCTTGACTGAAAATGTGAAACGTAAACTCAAAACCAGTTGAAATGAACCTGCACCAATGCAGAAGGCACTGGAGAAAGAAGAGAAAACTGCTTAGTTGCATTGTGCTTCTCAATTCTATTGCAAATATTGTATCACAAGTGAAAGGGATATGTTCACAAGTCTTTATGGCGTAATTATTCTTTATTTGTCAATAACCTAGTCCCAATATTAGAACATTCTTGTGTGATTTATGAGATGCCTTTTTATCATGACTCATTTTTTCAAGAGTATTGTAACTAGAATTCGATGAATGCAATTACTTTGTCCAAAAGTTATAGCTATTGAGTATCGCTCAGAATCAGGTCTTGAAATTTATTGATATTTGATGTATGCAAGCACTTAGTTCCAGAGCTATAGCTATTGAATATCATTTAGAATGAGGTCCAAGAATCGACCTCAAGCATATTCCTTTAGTGTCTCGCTTCGAAGATGCCTTTCAAAGATGTCATCGGGGCCATACCGAAATAGTGACCATAGGTCTAATACATTTTCAAACTTGCTCTTGTATTATGCATCAACTCTAAAATTAACGAATGTAGGAATCCATCCCAAGACCACTTGGTTTGGAACTCACTTCGAAGGATATCTTATGAATGTGCATCGGATCATTGCCAAATAATGTCCGTATTAAAATTTCAAAATTCTGTTTTGGATTATTGAACACCATTATGAGTACATTTCACTTACATCTCCTAGTTCTCATAAAATTGAAGAATGAAAAATAACATTCTAAAACTCCAACTAATATGTTTCCCCATTTGGGTCTTTTGTACGTAAATATACCAATAAATTGGACTCCTCCAATTTCCTGCTATTAGGGTTCTTCACAACCCCATTGTTGTTTACCAATCTTGGACCCTGCAAAATCCCCATAGACCTGGATTTACTCAACCTTGCAATATTAATCTGCCTACCAAATCCCACCCTCCAAAATACATGATTGTTGCCTAAATCCGACGGTGGAATTTGAGTCTCCCTCGAACTGCCAATTGACTTTGACCTCGTAATTCGATTAACAATCTTATGGTTCCCTGAATCTACACCCGTTGCATAGGATACTTTCCCATTTCTCCTGCTGCCCACGCGACAAGTCTTCATCATTTCCGTACTCTCATCCAAAAGTTCGTATCTAACCACGCGTGACGATTCTACCACGCGTCCCACGCGCCGCCCGAAATTCTTCCAAATTTGTATGTTCGCCGACTTCAACCTTTTGTACGCACTATTTAAACACTCCACCACCTCCGTCATCCCCGGCCTCTTTGCCGCAGTGGATCTCACACATCGGGCTGCCACCACCGCTATTTGCCGCAGCGCTTCGGCGTCTTCGAGTGGCCCAATCCGCGGATCACATATCCCAGATAAGTCACCGGACTTAATCGCCGGAACCGCCCAGTCAACCACAGACGATGGACTGTAATTCATGTCGATGGCATTCCGTCCGCTTATAATTTCCAGCAATAAAATTCCGAAGCTGAAAACATCAGATTTCGCGCTGAGATCTCCCGGAGCAAGATAGCCAGGATCGAGATATCCTAAAGTCCCCGCCGGCGGCGTACACCTTACCTTCACATCCTCCACGTTTCCTCTCAGAGACAACCCGAAGTCGCTGAGCCGAGCATTGAAATTCGAGTCGATCAAAATGTTGGAAGATTTTATATCCCGATGAATAACCGGCGGGATTGATGCGTGTAAAAACTGAACCGCCCGCGCAATTTGCGCAACGAATCTAACTCGTTTAACCCAACCCGGGGGTTTACTTGAACCATGGAGCATCTCGTATAACGTGCCATTTGGCATGTACTCCACGACGATCAATTTCCGATTATCAGGATCGTTAGCAAAACCGAGCAAGTTCACAATCCGAGGGTGATAAACCTGGGATAGAATTTCAACCTCGTTGTCGGCAGGACTTGTGGCAGCTTCGTGCTGTATTTGGTTAGTCTTCTTAACGGCGGCGATGAGCTTATTCTGGTGAAGATGGAGTTTGTAAACAGAGCCATGACTTCCTTTACCAAGTAGATTGTGATCGGAGAAACCATTCGTAGCTGAATGAAGTTGAGAGAAATCGAATTCTTCGATCTTATAGGGTCTTCTGATTTGCTTTTTTCTGGGTTTTCTAGTCAATAATTCACAATCCAATGAATTGCAAGTAGCAATAGCAGATTCTGCGTTGCATGAAAGATAACCCATGAAGAGAAATTCACTGAGGAGTAGTGTAAAGTTAATACGACAAATTGATATGCAAAGACAAAGTCCATAACTCGAAATTAAAGCTAATGGTTGGGCAAAGTTAAAGATATAAAGTGAAGGCAAAGGCAAAGGCAAAGGCAAAGGCCAACGAGGTTAACTTTCTACAGCATTCTTGAGATTTGAGCGGTGGGTGGGTGGGTGAAGGGGAAATCCAAGAAGAGAGGTTTGGAATATTGAATTTGAGAGGTGAGAGTGGGCAGTTAGTTTAATGCCTAATTTGACAAAGGCGTGCAGGGGCGGTTTAATACATGGGGTCAACATGCCCCCCACAATCTTGGACAAATCTCATCTTTTTCTTTAAACAGCATTTTCATGATACAGATATGAATATTTGTACATAGCCATTGGTTCCTGCAAGTCTTTTCAAATAACTGTTTGGATGATACTTACCATGGCATATGAGTCGAGTCGTTCGTAAGCTCAATTCATCCTGATTCGATTCATGAACGGTTCGAACTTTTTTCCAAAAAATTCATGGATTGAGCTGGATACCCTTTTTTCCATAAGCCTGCTCATTTTAGACCGAATCATTTCAGGACTTGTTTAATTAATTTCTTTACGAGTCAAGTTATAGGCTTATGGATGACTCAACTCGACCTATGTGACTCGTGAGTCAAATGATCAAATCGAGCCTAATTTGTGAACATAAGTTGGAGTTGACTAACGTAGTAGAGGATAATCTTCATACCAAGAAGATAAGTCAAGGCTTTCGACATCATATTAAAATGTGTCAAATCAAGAATACACAAAAGTCAAACATGACGCCGAGACAATAACCTAGAGCTCATCATCAAGTTGTAGGTATCTCTTATGACACTATGATTCAAAAAGTTCTTAATGCGAGAATAAAATGTTCTACACTTCAACGTGATTTTGGTTAGAATTTCTTGAACGTGACTAAACTTGTTAAACAATTGATACAAAACATGTTTCATTCTAAAATATTATAAAGATGCAATGACTCACTTATCTTGCAGAAGGTATCAATCCCTTCTCTAAGAAAATTATCTGACGGTCCACTTCACATAATATATTCCTTTTTAGATACTAGGACGTGTTCGATAGAGATTAAAATCGGATTAAAATTGAAAAATTAACCGTAGTTGTTGACTTTTATTATACGAGTGAGACTCAAGAACGACTCTATTTTTAATTTTAAATGAATTTTGAACTATACCGAACACGTCCCTAATCTTGTAACGAAATATAAGAAACTGTCTTGATTAACACTTTACCTAGGAATTAACACTTTAAACAAAGAATGTTATCTTATTCTTTTTTAAATGAATGATTCCACCTGCAAGGATTGACTTCTTTCTAACAACTACCATTTGAATTTTGATGCAGAGTTTTGAATTTTAAACCGCGCTGTATTGCCAAAACCATATAATTCAAATTATGCTGAAATTAGACTTTTGTGGATGTTGAAGACATAAAATTCTCAAGAAATGGTGGCAAAAAGGTGGTGTTCAAAAATTTTCACTCGAATTCTGACATGAAATGTCAAAATAGGAAAAAGTGGACCAACTACGTTGAAAAATATAGGCAAACTATTGGAAATTTGAAATTATTCAATCTTGGCTTAATTTTAGGAATTTGGAAGACGACAAACAACAAACATATTATTAAGGCCCTGTTTGTTTCACATTAAGAGTGTATTTTATGGATATTATTTTGGAAAAATGTATTTTGGAATAGTAGATTGATGGGAATGTGTGGTTGAAAATGAGAATAAGAATTTTAACGTGGCTCAAATAGGGGCTTATTACTCGGTTCTCTCTTGTCAGTCCTTTAATGGAATTCAACAAGTTAGACTAAAGCTTAGGAAAAACTAAAACATTGAGGACTAATATCACGAAAAATCAAAGATTAAGGGACAGCAGTAAAAAAAATTGAAATTTCAAGTGCTACATTTATTATGAATTTTGGCATCGAGGCTATTGTCAATGTACAACAAGACTAAAATAAATTAATTTTAAAAAGGACAAATTACTGATTGGGAATTGGCATGTTCAATGTTCGTAATTCCTTCATATCTGTTCACACATTGTGACCTTTCTTTTTCTACAAAGTTCAATCCGTCCATCCCCACTGTCTTCTTCATAAGAGGATGTGCAAGGGACCGTTGAATTTTTAGCACCTTCACTGTGTGTACTTTCCATGATCATGTATGTGTATTTGTGAAACCTCCTTGTTTCCATTCACATTCTATAAACACTTATCTTGTCCCAATAAGAAGAAAAAATGCATGTGAAATCATCCGATTGAGTTGTTTAGGAGGTCTTGCTTCATTAACACGAGACATTTGTAAACATTGAAATTACGCGTCAACGTTTGTGAATGATGTTATTCATATAGAATTTCACGACAATTCAGAAATTATAACAATGTCCAACTAATGCTAAGCCTGTCATGTAACATATTGGTCTAAAATAAGTATGTGTGGAAAAAATAAGTCCAAACAAAGAGAGATGTGATATATTATTGAATTTTCCTATCATCTTTAGAAGGGGTCAAAGGTATAAGTTTGAAATGAAGACATATTTCCCGACGGTCAATTCCTACTCAAAAAGTCTGCATTTTACATAACTCGTGTTTGATACAGATTTTTTAAAACTTATTTT
>CAIGRL010179786.1:0-15956 GCA_903798325.1 Fraxinus xanthoxyloides | reverse complement strand
TTTTTTTTTTTTTTTTTGGATATGTTACTGTAACACACCCTCCTCCCCTAATGTAACATCCTTTTCAATGTAAATGGGTATGAATTATACAATCTGGTTATTTAAACTTCTGAGCTAGTAATTACAATGCTTGCCAAACACCCTGGTCGATATCACATCTGTTACATGAGGTTTCATATACAGTCCATGCTACCCAGTTAGTTGAGTCATCTCTCTATGACAGTTTGGCTTTTAATTTATTTCACTGGATATTGCCTATATATCTTGTCTTTCAGGAATAGTTTCTGATTCAAATACTTACGACCAAAGTAAACGGATGCGAACTGGTGATGATTATACACATAGTGGCTATTCAAGTCCATCTCCTTTCCATCCTCCTACAGCGCCTGTTTGGGCACCTCATGGGTAAGTTGGATTAAAAAGTATATCATATGCAAAAGGATTCTTTATCATATTAGTGAAGTTGTCAGATTGAAATCACAGACTCAACAGTTACTTTAACTAATGGAGATGACCATCCGGCTTAGGTATATGGCACCAGCACCTCCACCTTATGATCCATATGGTGTTTATGCTGTTCCTCCAGTGCCAATGCCTGCTCCAGCTCCTCGACCAGCACCAAGCAGTTACGCACCTATTCAGGTGAATATTCTATCTGTGCTTTTGGTTGCTCCTTTTGTTTTGGAATCTTGTTGATTGCCTATTTGTGTTTATTCTTTTCCTTTTTTCTCTTGTTCAGATAGCATCTCCAGTTCTTAGCCAAGTATAGAGCAAATTTAAAGTTTGCTCATAATTTTACTGATTGGCTATCCATTCAGTGTTTGATGGTTTTCACTTTTTCGGCATCTCTAGATACTTGAGTTCACGTTTTTCAGCAAGCACGGCTGGCAACGTGAAAGCTTCCATTCAGTACTGTCATTTCATTAAAAAGTTACTTTAGGAAATACAAATTTCGTGTAGGCATTTGTGCACTGCAGTCTTATATAGGCAGATTGATTCTTATTGGTCTTTTGTAGATGTTATCTCGAAATTGATCTATTATTATTCATGCAGTGACTTTTGCTGCCATAATTGAAGAAATCACACCCCAACTATTCTGGAGTGAAATTGTTTTAGCTGCATATGTGAAAGCATTAGCTTAAGATAGTAAGATAGAAAGGGCAACATTTCTTGCATTAACCGCAGTATTTCCCTCTAAATAAGTTATTCATTCCTTTCTATCCTATTGAAGGCGTTCAAAATTTCTATAGAAGCATTGGACTGCGTGCTGAGAGCTTGGCCACACAATATGTGACGAATGACCATGTGCTCCGATTCGCTCTTTTATTTCAAAATAAGAAAAGCCTATGCAGCTCACTGTAAATTAAATTTAAACAATGTCGTGACAAAATGTTGTCTCAATATTGGAGCACTCATGCCAAGGTGCTGGTAATATTTAGCTTCTCGCAACTCAAGAGTTTGATGTCATCTTGAGTGTGAATGCGTCCATTTTTTACTTTTCTTGATATCACACATGTATACTTCAGCCAAAAATTAGTCTCTGTAAATGATTAGCCTTAATTAGCTGGTTCATTTTTTTTTTATGCATGTTTGCTGAATCCTTGTGATACTAGTAGGCTGAGGTTAAAAATTGAAGAACACAGTAAGATGCTTATTGTAACAATTTCTTATTGGTTATTTTTATTACCCATACTCTTTAGGCCCCCACCCTCCGGGGTTAATTTTGAATGGTTATTAGAAAGCTAAGTTATTCATGTTACTTGCAGAATACCAAAGACAACCCTCCTTGCAATACTCTATTTATTGGCAATCTTGGGGAGAATATTAATGAGGAAGAGCTGAGGGGCCTCTTCATTGTGTATGGTTTTCACATTTACGGCTCATTTCTAACTATTCTGTATCAACCATTTTCACACATTTTAAGTATTGACCGGTTCTTGAGATTTACGGTACTTTTACCTGTGCAGACAACCTGGTTATAAGCAGATGAAGATTATAAGACAGGAAAGACATACTGTTTGCTTCCTTGAGTTTGAAGTAAGATTCTGGGTTTGTCAATTGGTTGATGTCTCTTTTTCTCGTAATTCCTTTTGTCGCTCCTCTCTCTATACTGCTGGATTATGCACATTGATGTTCTGTTGTATCATGCAGGATGTGAATAGTGCCACCAATGTACACCACAGCTTGCAGGGTGCCATTATACCCAGCTCTGGTTCTGTTGGCATGCGTATTCAATATCCTTTCTTCGATGCTTTTTCATGATTCCATTTTTTATGTTTGTCTTTACCCCGTTCATTGCCTCAGGTCTACTTCAATTTTGATGCTTAGCTCTCTAGCTTCTGCATGAGGTCTTTATGCCATTTTTTGATTTTGAAAAAAAAAAGATATATTTTTTTTGTAAATTATCTTTTCTTTTTACCCAATCCTCATTTCTTCCCTACATGTCCACCCCACACATACATACTTTCGAAGAAAAGAAGCCAAATGGAATAAAGAAACAACTAAGCAAGCATTTTTTTGAACAGTGAAGTCTACATTTCAATAACTTATTCTTATTTGGACATTTGCGTTTTTCTTTGACGTCGAGAAACATATTCAAAGAATCCATTTGGGAAGAGGAAGGACTCCAACTACCCAGGCGTTTCCCCCGCAATGAATGGAGCACCACCACCAATGACCTACCAGTAGCTAGAAGGGGATGTATTCTGTTCTCTATGCTCTGACGAATGCAAACCCACTATAGGATGCATCATGCAGATATTGCATGCATCCATTTCATCATCAAGTCATTAGCATTAGCATCTACTCATGTATTGTTGCACTCAGTGAAGTCTTGAAACATACTGTTGGTTCATGTTATACTCAGATTTTTAAAAAATGCACTCAAGGCACTGCCTTATTGTGATGGTTTGCTAACCCATCACATGTAATTCTGTTCAATCTTTGTGGTTTTCTGCCTCGTTCGATATCGGGAAATGGATTCCTCAACATGACTTTCTGACCATAGAAAGAAAACGACAATTATACTCATTTGCACCAACACTGTGTCATTTCATTTCAGTAAGAAAACTGATACTTTTATTTCATTACACTACCATTAGTTCATTATATGAACGACCTAGAAATGCTCATCATGTAGATCATATTGCCATTTCGATTAATAAAACAATCTCCACCTTCTGACATTGGGCATAGTAAAAAACTATACATCCATAAGCGCCACCATAAAAGTACAATGTACATTCAAATGTAGGAAAAATCTTGGGAAATCTACTCCTGTTTTGCAGGGTTTCCATATATTGAGCATTTTGAGGATGTTGAAGAGCTGAAGCTGCTATATTTCAGTCATTTTCGTCTGGATGCTGTCCACAAGAACACACAGGGTATCTCACTTCTCGCTGTTCCTTGTTCATGCCACGTAGTAACTCTTATACTTCGTGCTTAGTGATCACTCTCAATTTACCTTTCATTCATTCGTTGATTCTGTACTCTTCCAAGTTGATGTTCTCGAATTTTAGTGCGTTAAATGTCAAGATATCTTCGTAATTGCTTGAAAATTATTGAGACTTTGAATGAGTCTGCGTTTTGACATTTTATAGTCCTGCTCCTGCATTATAATGTTATACAATATTAACGTTAATTGATTTTGATTTGAACAGGCAAGAGGGAGGTAACTGGTGCCAGCACCACACCGGAGTGATAGGGTAGAAGGTTTTAACTGGTTTTCCTTTCATTATTTTAACTCGATTTCAAGTCTCGTATTCGCCCCAAAGAAGAGGTAGGGACCTATGTGCATAAAATCGCAGAGGATCCTATGTCTCAAAAAATAAGATGGTAATGTTGAAAATCGAGCTTTTAACTTTTCAAAAAAAGTGTCACTATGTTTTATGAAATAGCCTTTTAGGCTATTAGCTGATACTTTAAAGGGTAAAAGGGGCTCCAACCTTTGGCACCAGTGTCTTCAACTTTTAAAGGTTTGGTAGCGTGCGAATTCTTAAATAATGGAAAAGGAACGTTAAATGGTTACGTGACACTAATAATAAAATTTTCCAGAACTTCGAAACAAACCAAATGATGATTTCCGTCAATATTCTGTTCTGTTGCTTTAATCCATATATGATATCATGCGAGTGTTTAACGTTCAAATATGTGTTTTATATTTTCTATTATTAGGGGGGCAGATGTGCCATACTTTTAAAACATGACTTCAATAAATGATAAGAGTATTTTACAAAAGTTGTGGGAAACCTTGGTGGCTTCTTCAAAATTATTTATTGTTTTGTTGACAAAATTAAACACAGGTGCAGAGATGAATCAAATAAAATAGATAAAAATATTTATAATTATTGACAATTAGACTTAAATAATTGATCTTTTGGACAAGACTCGTGAGTTCAGAAATTCATGGGCAACTGGAAAAGTGTATAATAGTGTATTTCATGTATTAGAAAAAATTATTTACGTCTCCAAATGTTCAAAGAAATTGAATTTCAATCAAGCCAATTTGACAACACAACAAACATAATTTGAATTTCGTTTCATTTTTCCGTTAAATTACGTGTACAGGTTGATCAGTCCCACTAAAATGTACAACGCTCAAAAAGACCTAATTTTCAAAGGCTTTACCCAAAAAAGAAAAACAGAAAAACGTAATACAATTCAATCAAAAGAATGAGGCAAATCCTTGATTCTGTAACATACGATCTCTTCAACATATACAAACAAACTCGAATGCTCCTTGGCCAGTTAACTCAGAATTTCCAACCTTGGAAACAAATCAACTATACAACTACAAAATTGTAGTTCCAACCATTACTTTAAGGAGGTAAAAGGAAAGAGAAAAAATAATTGACAGGAAGAAACAAACTTACCGAGAATACAAGATTGTCGCCTAATCCATGAAAATCTATCTGATTTACAATTTTGTGATAGTCGAGCATCAGGAACTGCCATGAGATCTGACGGATGAAATTGACTGAGCTGAAACAGAAGCAGTTGGGCTGCTGAGGTCCCGTTCCCCATTGGCAGCTTTGGGTTTTCCACTCAATCTTTCCATTGCATCTTGGCAAATGTCAGTAAACCACTCATCTTCCGGAAGCACACTGCCACCAACGATATTTGAGCTAAGGTGAGCTAGAATTACATGAAAGGAAAATTGAAGATTTCTTTCCAGTTATTTTGGCTATATGCAACTGTAGTTGGTAGCATGTTCAACTATTCATTTTTCTTGGACTACCCACACACAGCAAAAGCAGGGTATCTTCAATAATGGACTTCAGCCTGATCTAGCAATGTGTGAGTGAAAGAAATGACAATGTCGCTTGTAAAGTTTTTTCATCCATTACGACACATGAATCAATGATTAAAGCAAAACTACCCATCCTACAATCTTTCGGTGGTTTCTAAATCCCATCTAAATGAATGAAAGGACAAAACAAACTCAGGGTCGGTAACTTCTTCAAAAAGTCTCGTGTGGATAAACCATTGCTGAAGTAGTGGAACAAATACCAGCACAGCGATACGGCAGAAAAGGCTCCCCCATCTTTGATTTTTCCATTCCACAAGAGTAAAGCAAATTAAAGTTTAAAAGAAAATTGCTCTAACTCCCAATAAAATTGAGGTAGACCACGTGAATACTTTTCAACCATTCTTTGATCTGGGTTACATCCTCTCAAAGTTCCAATTAATATTGCATAACATCGATATTAGTTTTGGTTTCCACCAAAACACTTCTATACTATCTTATTGAGATCACAGTAAGTGAAAAATTCTTTAGATCTACCTAGTACATACCTCGACCACTTATGACGTCATTCAATTAATTTTGCCCAATTACTTGTAGAAATATTTTCTCATTTATTATCTTATCCATTCCAAAATAGCCATACATTAAATCATCTCTCGTATGTTTTGTCTAAAGGATAATTTATTCTTTTTGATGGCCGAATACTCAGTGCCATAAAAACTAACTAGTTTATTACTCTAATAACCATTAGGTAGTACTTGTCTTTTAACTGACATGTATCTTCTGATCACGAGGAAGGAATCCATGCACATTTTTCCATTTCATCCAACCTACTCCAATCTTATGCATTGTAGAAGTCTTAATACACAAAACAATCAGTATTCAAACACCACAATTCTTGATTGTAACTTCACATTTGTCCTTACTTCTACCACTGTTAAAACCTATTACGTATCCAGCTCAGTTTTACTTCAAATGTTGGAATCTAAGTGCTTCTCAAAGTTCCAACTTCCAATTTATCCCTTATTCATTTCATTAGCTAAAACTATGTAACCAACAAATAACCTACAGGGGACCTCTTCTTGAATATGTCTCATTAGCCCATCCATGATGAAAGCAAAAGGGAAAAGGACTCAGGGCAGACTTTTGATACATATCCATAGTAATAGGAACTTTTCTAATTTTACTCCACTAGATGTCACACCTGAAACTGCTTTATGATGAATATCTTAAATAATATTAACACATCAAGTACAAATTCCTTCTTTGGCACACACCACAGCATTTTATCTAGCACCATAAGAAATTCTTTTTCAAATTAGTAAAAATAACATCCACTCTTGCTTCTTTTCTACTTTCCTATCGTTCTACCAATTACTAAAATGGCTTCTACAATAGATCTCCTTGGTATAAAGCCAAATTTGTAGAACCTTAAATCACACTTACTGTACAATCCCTCTCCCATGGTTTTGAAGTATGACTGATGAACTCAACACCTCTATAGTTCACATGGTTATAAATTATGAGTACCTCCTTTAACCATATTACTGCTCACCTTCTAACCATCATGCATCCTTTTACTTTTTAGAATCTCATTAAATAAATCTGTCAAGCATAAAATACCCACGTCGCCCGGACACTTGAGAGGACTCTATGCGGATCAATTGTTATCCTGATCTTCATCCTCATAAGAGCTCTTACCTCCAAGAATCAAATTCTTCTATTATAGTTAATATTTTTTCTTCGATGGTGTTTAAGAAATCTCCAAGATATGTGCTTTGCCTTCTATGAAATAATTTGTCGATTAATTTCTCTAACATTTTCTGGCCTCATTACTATGAATTGTAACTCTTTGGATTCTGTCATTCTACACTTTAGGATTATGACCTCTACTTCTCCTTTCCTTTATCGATTTATCCCATAAAGGAATTTCTCTTCATCCTGGTTCCACAATAACTATACTTATACACTTCCACATGGGACTTGTGAATCATTCAAAAGTAAATGCACAACAATCATACCAAGGTTACAGTATAGATAGTACCTATACGGATCTGTGCCTGTCGCAGAAAATGCGGCCAGTGCTTTGGAAATAATATCATTGACAGCCCGACGCAAATTTCTAGACAAGTAGCGTCCTTGTGATGCAAAGCATATCAGAAAGTTCATATCCAAGTAGATCTGCAGCCAATACATGTAGAGAAGATGGCTATAATAGCATGGCAATCAGAGGGCAGAGTTCAAAAATAAATATCAATTTACAACCTGTTGAAGACCTAGAGGGCCTAAAGGCCTAGTTCCTTCCTCAATATCATCCCAAAACGTCTGATCTTCCGAAAGCCATAAGATAACCGTCTCTGTGAGCCTCATCAATAACAACGTTGCAAATCTTTCCCTGCCTACAAACATATCTGCTGCCATGGCAGCCATCCTGTTCAGCTTTGCATAAAGTTCCTGACAATAGATAAATAGATATTGTTAAATACCTGTAGAAACTTAATTATTGTTTGGCTAGAATTATCATAAACAGATTGTATACGGACACTGCAATGTAGATGCCTAGATCTTAAGCTGCTTAACCCCGAAAAGGTCAAAGACTTTAATAGAACTATGTGCCATCTTTTACGAGCAATAGAGATGATGAAGAACAAACTACATGATATAGAGACAATACAATGTGGTTCCAGATCTTAAACTGTTTAACCCTGTAAAGGTCCCAGATACTAAAGAAGGAAACAAATGTTGCCTTTTAAAAGGATGAATACGTACATGATACAAGACAAAAATATAGGAACACTGAACTAGAAGATCCACACCGCTGTAATATTGACAATAAAAGATCGCAAGATAATGATAGCATAAGATTTAAACAATGCAGCCAACAAATTTACTGAAAAAATAGAATAAAAATACCTGGAATATTGGAGAAGGGAACCACTCTATCTCATCCGCATTCCCATCCATGTTTATGTAAATGTCTGCAGTAAGATGGCTATCTCCTTCTTCAGTAAAAATAAGATCTAGAGCATGTTGTTGACAAAAACTATCTTTCAATCTATCAACAGAGTTTGCAAGACGCTTCTTCCATTCTCTTTGCTCAGGATTACGATTTTGCCGCTCAGATAGTCCTCTACGATGATCATCCTTGTACATAGCTTGATTTAATGGAGAGAGCTTCATGGCTGCACGTGGCAATAGCTCATCGGCTAGTAAGGATGCATTTGCAAGCAATGCAATTTGCTGGGCTTCAGTTTCAGCCATTCGAACAATTTTATTTCCTGAACCTTGGAAGTTGGCCTCATCTTCAATGGAGCTAGGTAGTGCTCTTATGAGCATATTCACATATGAGTTGAACACCTGGAACAGACCATCCAAGGTTTTACTTCCCAACTGCATGCTTAAAAGGGGTCCCACATCTTCAAAAAAATCCTGCGTCAGTTCAAAAAGGCAGCTAAGTTTGACACCATAAGTAAAAGAATATAAGCAACGATAAAATGAAGAAACTTCATAGAGTCAAATTAAAAAGAAGTAAACATGCCTAGCTACTTTTTCTTGAAAATTAACATTAAGAACTTTATGAACTCATTCCAAACATTCAATATCAAAAGGAAAGTTTTAAAGCCAGAAAGGGGTAGACGATGTTATGGAACTTGATCCTATCCAATAAACAGAACTGATAAAAGGTGCAAATTAATAGATGTGCGCAAAAACCAACTATAATCAAATCAGAGATCCTTAGCCGAATTGCCTATACTAAACACTAGGCTAATAACTTTAAAGTTATGTTGAAGTGAAGTCATACTTGATTGTTAATTTCCTGCTTATTCAACATGCTGCCAACAATTTGTCCAGAAATTAAATAATTAATAATGTTCTAGAAAATTCTGTAAATGACCATGCATGTCTTCATGGTCTATATTACATTTCCTCGAGGAAGTCAACAGTTGGAATCTCACGCCTGACAAAATTGAACGTGCTCATGTCATTATGGATGTACACATACTACTTGAAAAGTAGAACAAATACCCAGCTAAGAATTCAAATTTAAATATAGTGTTACCCAGGCTAAGGATTGTTCATTCTTACATTAAATCACTATATATCTAGAAGAAAGCTTCATATCAAAATTGAAAGTCTTAGAATGGTAACATATGATCTTACAAAGCTCTTGTTTGGGCTCCATTAAAATCAAATTTTGAGGGGGAAATGTATTTAGGAATAGTGAGTTTTTGAAGGATATGGGGTTAAAAAAGAAGAAAAAGTTTTGGATTTACTTATAATATTATTTTATTAGAGAATGTGTGGTTGAAAAGAAGAGAGAAAAATGAATTTTCATTTTAATGGAACCCAAACATAGGCAAAATACACTATTTGCCAACTCTGCCGAGAAATCTAGGAAGTTAATCATCAAAGAAGAATGATAAGGAATTAAATTTGTACATTGGACTTCTTGAGGTGAGAAATGGGAAAGAGATTTTCTACAATATCATGAGGCAGCAATTGCGAAAGAAATCATTTTACCTGGACCATCAAGTTGAAACGATGAGCACTACTGGAAAGTTTGTGCTGATGTGCCATCATACCACCCAGAGCTGCAGGAGTCCTGCCAGATTGGTGTGAAGCAGTTGGATGATATGTGAGATCCCAATCATCAGCAGCAGCTAAAGCAGCTGTGCTCTCTTCAATTCGCTTCAAATTAGCATCCAGCGCTTGCTCAACACTAGGTCTAAAGAGTTTCACAAGCACAGGACAAAGAGCAAGCCCACGAGCTTCCAACAGTGAACAGTGTCCTAAAGCTATTTGAACACATTCTGCAGCAGATCTTAAACCCCCAGCAGCAGCAGATGAAGCTAATGCATGTCGTTTGACAAGATGTGCAAAGGCCTCAGTTTGCTTTGAAGCCCACATCACTATCTCAGATGTATAAGCTGTCTCTTTACCAAAAATAACCAAGGAATCACTGACTGCTTGAGCAATGGCAGAGAATACAAGCTGTGACAGGGCTGCTGTATATGCTCCTCCATAAGAGGTGCTTGATGGATGAAGGCTTTGCATGTTGTACTGGTATCTCTGGTAGTGTGCACTGAGGAGTAAAGTATGAGCACGAGGACCATCCCCAAGTTTTTTGAGAGCTAAAATTGCTGCGCGAAGCTCAGCACCACGTGTAGAAGGTTGACAAGCAGCTTCAGCCAGCTGATCTGCTAACTTTTGCCTGCGTTCAATTATAGCAGACTGCAGAGACAAGAGCATGCCAGGAGTCAGCGTTTTCCTTTCCTTTGCTTCAGACACTATGCGTTCTCCTTCATCAAGGCTGGCCAAAGCTTCATCAACTCTCCTTTCAGCCAACAGAACATCAAGGAAATCAGGGAACTGTCTAGACCATTTCTCCACATCTGAAGGTTCTCCAACTGCATCATTGGATACTTTATTTGCAGCAGAACCTTCAAGATCAGTATCAGACAAATAATCAATATGAACTCCCTCAGTTAAATTATGGACCAAGGTCGCCTGTGTGGATAGAAGGTTTCTCATCGACGAAAGCTCACCCTCCAAATCTGATATCTCTTTAGATGTACTGCCAGTTGCATTTAAAAAAAGAAAAATGAACAGAAAATCTAAAGATGCATAAAATGGATGAAATTCTACCAGATGTAAAATATAATGGACACAATATAAAACTATGACAAGCAAAAAGTGTCATTAATCGTATACAAAAATCAAATATATGTAATATGCCGGCTTGGATACCGTAGGCTCAAATGGTGGGAAGGTGAGGCAATGTGATTGATGGCTTTGAAACTTCTCTGAAAGAGATGCATAGGATGTGTAAGCATTAGCTAATGGCAGCTATAATGGAAATTCGAGATACAGAAGAGGAATATACATATGTGCATGTACGTGTGTGTGTGTGTGTGAGGGAGAGAGAGAGAGAGTTTTTTCAGCTGGGCCTATATGACCCATCACTTAGTTGGTGGCTGTATAAATCTTACCGTAGCTAACCTTATTTCAGTAATATAGAATTGTCTTGATTAATTATTTTGACTATTCCAAAATTCAAAAAGTGGGAGGTTCTTTAAAGATATTTTGAAATAACAAGTTATTTGATATTTTGTTTAGGTATGCACATATACACTCTTTAACATCATTTTTAGCCAAAGAAGAGAGAGAGATAGCAAGGGAAAAGGAAGAAGAGAATTATTTAGTATGGTGCGGGAAAGTATACTAAGAACTCACCGAATGAAAGCTGTATAATTAGCGTAGACACTTCTGCGCATTTCTTCAGCAGAAGATCTCTTCAAATCCATAAGATATGAGCACAATTGTCTTATTTCCTGCGAAATGATATCGTACAGTTGTTATTTCCTGAAAGAAATATCCTTTTATAGTAATGTGGGGGCACAAGAGAGTCCATACATACAAGAAAAACAGAGATTGAAGCAATCTAATTATGCAGCAGGTAATGTGGATTTTATGAAATAAATCATTCTTCCCGCTCCCCATCCCTGCATACCCGTTAGGGCTTATGCTCTCTGAATACCATTAAATGTACAAAATACACTGAGACACCACAGACTTTCGGGGTTCGAGTGCAAAGCTAGTCAAAGTATGATATTGCAGTAATTTTCATCGTTAATCAATTTCAGCTAATCAATCAATTTCGACGCCATGTTGAGCAAATTTAGCTGTAAAATAATTTCAAATAAGATATTATAAAAATTTCAGCTGCCGATCCCATTTTAAAAGCCAACTCAATACCCCCTCACAAGGTAAAACAAAATCAGTGTTCAGATGCAAAAAGACGAAAAAGTGCAAGAATTTAATAAAGTACACCTGCTTTGTTACTTTATATTTTTTTAGCTTTTATGGTGCTTCACTAAGGGCTGCAATTTGATGCCAAAAAAGTGATTAAGGCCCTCTGTGTCTGTGTTTTGGACACACACACATGCCTAGGTTCTCTTTTGACCATTATCACACCATATAAATCATAAAAGATGCTATCAGGAGTCATTGACCGACACAGAGAATAGAACTGCTAGGACAATCTTAACTAAATTTATTAAAGAGTTGAGTGCATATATCAATCCAATGAACATCCACGGCAATCCAAGACGTAATTTCGTTGGAAGATATTTTTACCATGTCTAGTGCCAACCATGACAAAAATGTGGAAATATATCCATAAAAATAAATAAATAAATAAATAAAATGATGTGGGCATAAGCCTGTAAATGAAATCATCAATGCCATGTTAACAACCAACTGAAATCTTAATTGAAGAAAGTACTAACAAGCATTTACATATGAACATACAGTGACATAGCAGTTCCGCATTTCGTTACATGCCTAATTTAACAAAAATTACTTAAAATGTTGATTGACAAGAGGACAAGTGTTTTATATTATTCAACATTTGTACCGATAACTTAAATTTATGACCAATGCAGCATTATATATATCCATAAAGTATGTGGTTACACTAGATATGCGGAAGGAGACAAGGAGGGGGATCTATACCCTTCATTTTCTTAGTTTTGACATAGGAAGCTAATTATTACATAGGATGTGATAATGCTTGCAAGTCCAATTGAGGGAAAAAAAAATTCACTTGACTTCTATCCGCATTGCTTCAAAACTATTCAAGATGTTCTTTAAACAGTTGACGGACATCAGAAAAATTAGGCTCATATCAAGCCGTTTTACCTCGGTGAGGCAATGGCAAGCCTAGAGGACTAAACCTTAACACAAACCAAAAAATTTGTTTAAAAGAATTTAAAATACAAAAAAAGGCATAAAAGATGAGACCAATAATAAAATGTCCATAAAAGGCAAGCCAAATGGGTGACTACCTTAGTCACCTGGCACTTTGCCTTGAGGCGTACGCCTTAATAAATCAAGGTCTAACCTTACAAATGGCACTTGAGGATGTTTAATGGAAATCTCACATAAGAAGGGATGGGGGGCAAACAATGGACATCACAGCTAAATTGATTTAGATCCATAATCATTGGTAAAATCCGTTTGTTCAACTTGTAACATGGTAACTTCTGCCGCATTAACATATGATGTCATAAAGGACGAATTTCTTGTACTCATGTTTGATCGAACAATTATATAAAAGGGTCACGATGAGTTTCAAAATTTTGCCAACCAAATCAACATCCTTGCACCCATTTTACACAATGCTTACCAAAAGCCCAAATGGTGGTTCGGTTTTTGAAAACTGAAAAGAAACAAAATTGCTTGAGCTAGGCCTGTAACCGCATCCCTTATGTTTCATTACACTTACTTCCCATCCTTTTAAACAGTAAATTATATTAGAGTTCTAAAATACTAGGCTGCCTAATTAAGAAAAACCAAATGAATATAGCGAAAGGAGTGTAGACATAACATAACGGCAATGGAAATATATGTAGTTGGCGACAAACCATTGGTGATTAAAGTTTGTAAATTTCTGTAACAAGAGGAGCTCTTTGCTCAATCAGGATAGCATATTTTCACATTTAATTTTCTATTTTGAATAGCAATAGAACCACAATAATTTTCGAAAACCAAAAATTGATGTATTCCGTTCTCTGCATTTGGTAAAGAACAATTTCTTTGTCCTGAAAATAGGTGCAGCCAATGGGGCAAAGTTTCCAATTTTCTGCTTTGGGTAAAGAACAAGTTATTTCTCCTGAAAATAGGCGTGGGCAAGGTCTCCTATTTCCAATTTCAACTATTAATTACAAGAGAACTCTACTAGTAACATATATAGACCTGGAAGATCAAATTCATAATTCAAACTATACCGCATTAACAAATAATCCAACTTTCTCAACTGAATTAAAAATTCAATTAATTAATAAAAAATCTAATTAAATTCATAAGAAAAAATTGGGGAACCTTTTCATTGAGGGACTGACACTTGGACTGGACAAATGTATCGGCGTCAAAATTATCGAACTTGAAGACGTTTATATTCTCTTCGAACTTGGTACCGGCATCTTTGGAACTCCCTTTCACTGCTCCTCCCGTGTGTGATGCTCCTCTTGACCGAGACGACTTCAACGATGCCATAACCAAGAAAACGCGTTTCAGATCCGATTATGGTTCCTCCTGCGCAAGTTCAGGGCTAATTTAATTTGATTTAACGAATATACAACAACAACTAATTGGAACTCAGATTTTTAGAGGGTTAAAACAGAATTGCCATGCAGTGAAAGAAGAATCGCCGATTGTGTTGTAGAGAAAGAAAGAAGAGAGAAATAGTTTGTTGGTTGGCCAGTCGAGTTTAGCTTAAGCAAAAGCAATTTTGTATTATTTTGTATTCAGTAATGTGTAATGTACATTATTTGCTTTACGTTATTTTTAACATTCTCTTTCCTTTCAAAAAAATTGTTGGTTAGAAAACTATTTTTTTTAAACTGTTTAATGTGTTGTCACGTGACATAATATAAATAATGATATACATATAACATGATTTTTTTGTATTTCATCACCCGCCGCATGTGATAATGATACTTCATGCCATGGGGTTAAAATTCAAAGGAATATAGATTTTACTTTTTTGTTTCTAATTTCAGTTGAAATTTATGTTTGGTAATACCTTTTGCATATGCAAATTATACATATATTCCATTATAATTATAGAGTTACATAAATTTTCGATGAAATACATTTTTTATCCTTATCATCACATAAGCTAAAAATAAGAGAATATCGACGATTATAAATTAACCACTCTTGATTTCATAATCGAGCATTAATTGTTATTTAGGAGACCCCAATTCTCTCATGAAGTAAATGATATAAATAGTTTAGTTATGATAAAATTAATTTGCAGTACAATTACATTACAGTATGATAAAAGATGACCAATTCATCCCTTAGGGGGTGATCGAGTTGGTGGAGCAGGTAAACGTGGAGGCCGAATGTCACTAGTTCGAATTCCTTACTAACACTTTTTCGGTCTCGTCCATTGCACCAGAATTGTGTAGTGCGGTTTATCTCTCCTGTGTGGTTTGCGGCACATGGAGTGAGATTTACCCAATACGTACTCACGGATAGTGACTGCGGATTCCTACATTAAAAAAAATAAAAAAATAAAANTTATTTAGGAGACCCCAATTCTCTCATGAAGTAAATGATATAAATAGTTTAGTTATGATAAAATTAATTTGCAGTACAATTACATTACAGTATGATAAAAGATGACCAATTCATCCCTTAGGGGGTGATCGAGTTGGTGGAGCAGGTAAACGTGGAGGCCGAATGTCACTAGTTCGAATTCCTTACTAACACTTTTTCGGTCTCGTCCATTGCACCAGAATTGTGTCGTGCGGTTTATCTCTCCTGTGGGGTTTGCGGCACATGGAGTGAGATTTACCCAATACGTACTCACGGATAGTGACTGCGGATTCCTAAATTAAAAAAAATAAAAAAATAAAAAAAAAGGGCAAATCGATTGGATAATTTGGACTGGACTGGGTTCTGTTTTGATTACACATATTTTAATAGAGGAGCTAAGAAAAAAAAAAATGAAAGTGAGTTGTCAGCCAACCAAAATCAACTCCACCATTTGTATCTTATAATTGAAGACTTGTTAGCTGCTACCGTATACTTACCTGCCCAACCACAGACAATACATATAGTGTTTGTTTGGTTTCATTTGTAATTTTCTCATAACACAGATTCATTTTAATTATATATTCATAATTACTATTCACATATT
>CAIGRL010179783.1:0-25281 GCA_903798325.1 Fraxinus xanthoxyloides | reverse complement strand
ATGACATATACTTGAAACTTGAGCTTTTATTTTTTATAGTATAATTTTACTATATCTCATCCAAATAATTGATTGTTAAATATAAAATAAAATATTATGCATTCCATACTTAAGAAAATGCTATAAAAAAAACGAAGATAAATTTTTTTTTAGAACGCTAATATTACTTCCGCAATCACATTGCACGTGCATTGCACGGACAATAGACTAGTTTATAGAAAAATAAAATAAAATAGATATACAGAAAATCAAGAGAATCTCACGTGTGAATAAATTATTGAAAAAAAATGTCGAGACTCACCTTTGTTTGTATCCTGTTGATTTTCTGGCCAAACATTTTATGTACATAAAACTCGGCTGATTTTATAAGATCTTTGTGAACCTCCATTCATTTTATAGTCTTGAATTCTTATCAATAGAGAAGAAATATTCACAAAGTAAGCGATATCTTGATTAATAAAAAAGTTTCGAGCCGTCTACTCCTTTATTTTGAAAAAAAAAAATTATAAATATTTTAATATCAAAATAAGGTTAATGAATGTTCACAATCAACAAAAATTTCGAAAAATGTTATTTTTCTAGTTTAACAATTTTTAGTTCTAAAACGACCCAAATAAAATTTATACTTTATGATTAGAAGATCATAAAGTATTTATTTACCTCAATCAATTTTAGAAAAACCTAAAGAATTGTCTGTGTCCACCATTTGAGTCCTAATTGTAATCGGGTCAAATTTTTTTAATGTACACAAAAGTATGTTTGCCCAAGCTTAAAAAAGGTTTATTAGTGAGATTGTGTTTCACTCATTTTTATAAACTTTTTATAATTTCTTGTTTTATTTATATATTTTAAAAGGCGCGCGAGTAATATTCACTTATTTACCACTCATTTTTATCTATTTATAATTAGAATTGTTTCACTTTCTTAAAATGCATAAATTTTAGAATCAAGAATTATTTTATCGATCAAAGTTAGAAAGTAAATTATTTATTGTAAAAATTAATTTTAAAACAAATGATATTTTGATGCGCTCAGAAATAAAAAGTTGAGAATTTTAACTTCATTATTTTAGGTCATATTTGGTATAGATTAAAATCAAATTTTAATTTAAGTCAAAATCAAACAATCAATATTAACCACATCTTTTATGAATCTCACAACTTTTTAATTATACATATCAAAATTTTCTATCATAATTTACTAAAAATTTAATTTTAATCCCCATCAAACACTCTCTCAGTGAGTCTCTATTTGGAAAGAATTTACAAATAACTTAGTTTAAAAATAAATAAAATAAGTGATTGACAAGTAAAAATTACTTATAAATTTGAAAATATAATTTATAAATTAGACAATAATCATAAAATAAAACATCATTTAAATTACAACGAATAAAGCCGTTGGGAGTTCAATCCTTTTTAAGATTTTAATAAGACAAAAAAAATATCTTTGACCGTTTGAATCCAACACTCAAAATATAAAACCCGACCCAAAAAACCAATCATACAATACCAAGGAAATTTCATAGGAGCCCTAATCCCATTCCTACATTGTGTCTCTCCCCCGCTCAAAATCAATTCAACAATGGGAAACACTGAGAAATTGATGAATCAGATCATGGAACTGAAATTCACCATCAAAAGCCTCCAGCGCCAGGCCCGGAAATGCGAGAAGGACGAAAAATCTGAAAAATTGAAGGTCAAAAAAGCCATTGAGAAGGGCAATATGGACGGCGCCAGAATCTACGCCGAGAACGCCATCCGGAAGCGCAGCGAACAGATGAATTATCTCCGGCTGTCCTCCCGTCTTGATGCCGTGGTTTCGCGGCTCGACACGCAGGCTAAGATGACCACAATAACCAAGTCCATGGGAAATATCGTCAAATCACTCGAGTCGACCCTCGCAACTGGGAATTTGCAGAAGATGTCGGAAACCATGGATCAGTTTGAAAAGCAGTTTGTTAATATGGAGGTGCAGGCAGAGTTTATGGAGAGTTCGATGGCCGGAAGCACCTCGCTGTCGACTCCTGAAGGGGAGGTTAATAGTCTTATGCAGCAGGTGGCGGATGATTATGGGCTCGAGGTGTCGGTCGGCCTCCCCCAGCCGGCCGCTCATGCTGTCTCGGTAAAGAACGGTGAGAAGGCGGAGGAGGATAACCTTTCTAGGCGTCTCGAAGAGCTCAAGGCCCGTGGATAGATTTTTTATATATTCAGGGATTTGGAGATGATGGGTATATGGTGATTTGCTTTTACTAATTACTGCTATTAGTCTTATTTCTACCTAATATTGCGTTACGGCACGCATTTATGTTTAAATTTGACTGCATGTTTCTGCTGACTGTATGCCCTAGTGTTTCATAATATTTGTACTGTTCTTGCACTTGTTGTGTATGTTTTGTTTATTAATAGAAGAATACTGCTGCATTTTAATTAATTGGGCGACTTGCTATTCCCATTCCAATTAACTGCCATGTTCGATGACAAGAATATTTGGCACAATTGATAATTGCTGACTGACGAAGACCTAGTGATTTCTATTATTAGTAATTAGTTTTTTGGTAATTATGGGATCATTGGGTTCGTTCCATAGTCATATTCAGAAACGCAAAAAAAAGATTCATTATGTATAAGCCCAAGTGTTTAGTTCAATTCTGCTCCCCACTGCACCCTCTTCAGGACCAAGTTGACCTTAGTCTCTCCATAGCCAACAATATTGACCCCCATCATTAGGAATCCACTAGTGATTTTCGCTACCATGGTCAATGCCACCAATGAGTGAGAGTACCCAGTAGAATAAGTTAGAAGAGGGAAAGATAGACCAAATTGACATAACCTTTGTGGTCTGTGGAAGATCTGATTGTGCATTGGGTCTTCTAGTAGATGATTGGTTGGATCATGTAGGCAACTTCCTATTTACTTAGTATAAGGCTTATGCTGTTATTTCTCCAAGTTTGCCTCTTGATCTTCAACCAATGCAGCCAAAGCAACTTTCAATGTAACTCCAAGTCAGAAGAGTTGCACTAGCACTAACTACACTGTGCCTAAGCACCATAAGCCAAGAATCATTTTCTCTAGCTTCATCTGATGGGCTATTGGCTGTTGATCAAGAAATCAAATTACAGTTACTGATGTTATAAATTATATGGTTCAGCAAAAAAGGAAATGGAGTGTTAGCTGGTGAGAAATATGTACACATGGTCTTTTGTCATTGTTCCCAATGGAGGTTGTTACCATCGACCCTACAATTTTTAGCCGTAAGTTTTATCGATATCTGCATGCCAATGCACAATTTTTCAATTCCTTGACATTTTTGTGATTGTTAAGTATCATGTGAAAAACATGTTTCTTCTGTAGTTTGTTGAATGATATACCTCTCAGAATTTTCTTTTTATTTGTCTAAACTATAATCCTTGTTATTATCTTTCAAGCAAGCAAGAAAAACCATGTCTGTATCTTAGCCTCCCCCAACATCTACCGAGTGAGATACCTTTCAAAAAAAAACATCTACCGAGTGAGATGCAGTCACACAGCTATATAGAATGTTGGAGTTTTTCATCTTGTTCATATCCGTCCTTCTATCATTCTTTGTCATTTTAAAATTTTATCTGAAGCTTTTCTTGAGTACGTGATGCCAAAGCTTTGTGCTTTTGCAACTTCATTCAGTACATCAAAGCTTTTGACGAAGCTCAAGATAAATTAGCTCATGTTCATGATTTGATCATATTTGGTTGTGCTTAAAAGTCAAAACTTCTCAAGTTATTTTTGCCAATATAATTTGTAAAGTTACTAACAAGACTTCCTTTCTTTGATTGTAACTTTTAAGCCTCCACCTATTTGCTCGGTATTGGAAAATCAACTAGCTCTGTGACCGTTAATATGCTTGGAAAGTTCTGTTCGTCCTTGCTTGTTTCTGAATGCGTTGTGGTCTAATCTGCACGTCTGGTTATGTATCATAGCAAGTGTGGTGTGGTATTGGCCACTAGTATATTGTTAGATGCCAGTGTTCTGAGACCTCGGAGCTGGATTTTTATAGGCATTTGCTGCTGAATTATGTTGTTATAATGCTAAAAGCTGAAAAGGAAGACATAGATCACCCCACTTCTTAACATGGTGGTATTTTATTGGCCTCGACTAAAATGTTGAACAAAAATATTGCTATTAGTTAAGAAAATGACACATAAATATTAAAAAATGTCTTTAGAAATCACATAAATAAAACCATATCATGAATAAATTACCAAAAGAGAAGCTGTGAAACATATAGACCTTCCTTTCCCGACCCGTTAGTACATTGGAGATGTGAAGCTAGGATCTTCATACACGTGTTCTCTTTAAGCTCATTGGATGTAGAGTAATGACTTTTCTCATTTGTACAGAAATAGCAGCACTAGAAATTGGTCAGAGTAAACTAAAACAATGAGCTCCACATTGTATTTAAATATTGCAAAAAATGATGGGTCCCACCAGTTTATATGTGGTCTCATGTGTTTTCTGGGGTGTACAATTTCTATACACCCAAAAGAGTTCAAATAACATAGAATGAATTTAGAAAGTGTTCTCTCTTACATGTAGAGTTGTTGTTATGGTATGGGGTTGAGAGCTGCCTTAAATATTTCAATTATTTTACATGTACTACATGTTTTACATCAAGTTGATATTATATGAACCGACATAATTTTATACATTAATTTTAACAATATTTTTCTCAATTAATGGCTAAATTGTCGATGCATACATAAAATGTCAAAGATGGCATCAATTACAAAGGTACAAGAATCATAATTCTAAATATTTTGAATATTTCGAAGGTCCCTACAAGCCCCAAGAAAGGGCTGATATGACTAGTCAACTTCAAGTCACCATATGACCAATTGAGGTTACATTGTCGTTTGTGACCTTATTCCTTGTCCAAAATTATGGCCCTATTTGTTTCACATTATTTTAAGGAAAAAATGGATAATTTGATCGTTGTTTTCGAAAAATCGGGTTTACCATCACACAAGATGGTCAAATATTTCAGCTCTAATGGTAAAATATCTTCTATAAATGGGAAACAAACATGGTGTATATCTTCTAATATTATATTCGATGGTTAGTTCATCCCAAAAACATTCTCCAATTCTATTTACTTTTATTCTGAAATTAATTTTTTCACTATACTATTAAATCAAAGCATATCAAGCATTAATCTATCTGTCTCAAAGCATTAATCATATACATTGACTTAGAGAGGGCCTTCGTTAAATTGATGAACAAACCTTTTTTAAACTTGAAATTTTATTTTATAAACTGGGTTTTTTTAATTATTTGTTTTTGTAGTTCGACTCGTTCTTCTCCATTATATTCCACGTTTAACCTTTAATGGTCAAAATGACGGTTTTTGTCACGGAAGGATTGTGCTTGAAATCTAGGGTGCTAGAACATAAAAATTCAGGATCTCATCGTCACAAAGTTCAAAATAATAGCCATCAAACAGAAGTTAAGTTAGACTAAAGCTTAATAAAATTTTTACAGCTTGACCGACAACGGTCCCTTTACAAACTCAAGGTCCAATAGAACTGAGACAATACACATAATCAAACCATGTATCACTATTATCAAGCTCTCAAGGACTTAGGTCTTACATCGAAGAGACCTTGTGTAGTATGCCCATTCTTATGGACTTCTTGTAAGTGATATTGCTGTTATTCAAAACTACGAAAAACGTAGAAAAAGTTCAAAATGAGGTAAGTAATAAATCGATTTTAAGTTGGTAGGTGAGACAGGTAATCCGATTAAAGCGGTTAAGATCTTGCTCCCCTTATTACGGCGTCGTTTGGTAGTAAATGTACATGGATCATTACTCTGATTATTATGTCCAAACCCATGACCCAACACATTAATTCATGGGCCCACATTCTCACATTGTGACTGTGGGGCAGCTTTTAATTTCTTTACTAAAGAAAATTATCAAATAATTCAAATTTTCAATAAAGTTTTTTAAATCAATAAATAAAGTAATTCACGTAAAATATATTTATAAAAGTAATTTGAAAAACTCCAACCCATTCTAAAAGTGAGTCATTCCCTCTTACCTCATGAAAGGCAATGTCAAGAAGATCTACTAGATGGAAGGCAGAGTGGAAGTAGAATGGGAAAAGTGATTGTACCTTACTAATCGAAACGGCAATGCTTCCTCACTAATGTCAAAGATCGTAACTTAGCTCATCTGGATGACCAAGTTTCAAGAAGGTTTTTGATTCTGTGTTGGGAGATGAAGTCCAATCTGAGTTGGTAAAAATTTCGAACTCTAAGCAAGACATGGCAAAATATCAATTCTATCAAGAATCCTGTATCAAAAGCCTTGTTTTGGGTATAACAAGTCTTGCCGACCATTGATTGACACTTCATACGATTTGGCTTTAATTGAGCGTTTCATCAATCCGAGAATCATTGATAACAAGAAAGCACATAGAAGAATAAGGCAATGTAAGATCATGCTTAAAGGCACATAATGGTCATGAATACCTCTTAGTATCCCATTTTCACCTTTTAGGTTGATTTGATTGAAATGAAAATTAGATTCATGCACCACGAGAAATATTTCACATCCTTTAACTGTAAAGACATACTGATAGGTTCGATTGAATATTCTAAATTTATTTCATTAATATATAAAAATCTAATATACGAACAGCTAAAAATGTGTGTGAACGTACAACTTTACAAGAAAAATTAAGTCAACTTGTCAATTTTACCGGTTCATTTCTTAATATTAAGATTTTTTTCGTTTAATCTCCGAATTCTTTAAACTTATTTTCCTCGATCAATGCTCGAACCGGTTTTTAAACATCGAATAAAGATACAAAATATATAATCTTATTCTTTTGTGGTCAATTCAACAAAAAAAAGACAAAAGTCAACACTAATTAGCCAGCTGATTTGGTAAAGAATCCCCAACCCATGCGACATTAATTGGTATCAAATACAAAAATATGAGAAATGTGCAATTGGATGGTCAAAGCTATAGATAGAAAGTATTTGGTAGTTCATTCCAAAAATTCATCCAAATTTGTGCATACGTAGCTTTCAAGTTCTTAAGAGTAGTACACACGTTAAGAAAATGAAATTTGGACCACATTTTTTTTTCCTCTCTTTCTCGAAGTCATGTAAATTACGTATCGTGGTGGACCCCAATTAATAATAGTATTGGGGGTTTAGAATTTAATATAGGGTAAATAGCACAAAACATTCCAGCAAGTACACATGTTATGGATATTGAGAAGGGTGAAGGGAAGATCAAGAGATAGCCAGATAGGGAATCAAGAAATGGTTTTTTTTTGTTATTTTTAATATTTTCATAAATTTTGGATTCATTTGCATTTTTTAAAAAAGTTTAGGACTTTGATTGCAATTAGTTGTTTATTTTTTATTTTTCCTTTTTTTTTCATTTGAATAAAAGGGTAAATCGTTATTTTATTGGAAAATTGTTGAAATTGACCTTTTATGCAATGAAATGTGGATGGTAGGGGTGAAAATGTCAAAAAATGAAAAAGTGGACATTTTTTACAATGACATTGAAAGGTATGGATATTTTGTGCTATTTACCCTTTAATATATAGCCAAACAAAGAAGTTAATGCAATTGACCGAACCAAAACTAGTACCACTTGTAGCATCTCGACGTAGAATAGATAATTTGACTTTTATGAATTGTCATTCAAAATTCTCGAGTGATTTTTACTAAAATCAATTTGAGAAAAATATAAACTCAATTTATCTACGTATTTCAATAACTTTTACACAGTTAAACTAGCACTCGTGTCCAGTTGATGGGAAAAAAAAAAAAAAACACCTTGGTCATGAATAATCGATCACAAGTTGGCAAATTGAGACCTATCATGATCCCGGTCAAGTGATATCAGGTCGAGTTACATAGAGAAGAAAAATTCATTCCATATCGATCAATCTATTTTAGTTTCAAGAAATTTCGTTGAGACAACCTCGTAATCAAGTCAGGGCAAGGGATATTTATTATTAGACGAAGATTGCTAACTTAATATTTAGGTTTCGACATAATAAAGTTTGCAGTGTCTTTTCGCTCTTAGACCCTCAACTTATGAAATCACTTACCATTATGTTAATTAATTAACAGTAGTACTGAGGCATTTGTTAAGTCCAAATTATAATTGAAAATTTCTAAATTTGTAATTGGCAATTTCATTGGTCAAAATCAAGTCCTAGTTGAATTGTATTAGGAGTTTATCGAGTTGTAATCAAAGTCAAAATATGAGTTATTGAGTTTTAATTAAAGTCAAATGAGTTGGGGTTGGTAGTACAGTTCTTGAAAGAGTCCAAAATGTCCAAGATCACATATGATCAATGTAATGTAATTAGAAGTTCAAAAAGTGTCAAAGAGTCGCACAAGTTATGTTCCAAATTCTCAATCGGAACTTGCAAAACATTTTTCACATTTTTCACATTAGAATTTGGACAAAACTATTTTTAGAAGAATTGTTGCCCTTTGAATTAGATTTCCAACGCATTTTGAATCACCCCAATCAAACATCGGGAAAGAATGATTGCTCAGTTGCTACTTGCCTGTCGCTAGCTTAGCGCTCATCGACGAGTCGACGTCCCAGATTCTATTTTGCTTCAAACGCTTGGTTTTTCAGTCCTTTTTCATCACACACACTTTTTTCTATATATATCGTACCATATGAATGTCCAAATGGATGTTGAATCAAATTTATTCCATAGAGATCAATTCTTAGATGATCCAAAATATTCACTGATTCCAAAATTCAACCACTACATATTACTTGATCCATAAATTCTTCTAAAACATATTTTGTTGATCAAGCCATATCGTTTCATATAAAACCACAAGATCAAAACACACAAGATTTTGATCAACCACTAAACCATTTAATCCACCATAGATAAATCGATACAAGTAATCAGGAGCTGTTGTAGAGAGTACAAATTCTAGAGGACTAAGGTAAGATACCAGGAGTCGGGATCTAGTGACGTCGCACGCAGTCCAGAAAGGCTAAGATATAAACCAGTAGTTATGATTTGTTTTGAAGGAGCACGCCTCCAATAGGATCAAGAAAGACTGCAGGAATTGAGGTCAGAAGTTCTACAGAGTAGATGAGTTCGGACCGTACTGTAAGTTTGTTTTGATTTATAGTAAATTATTAACTAGCAAAGTGCCCGAAGTTTTTATCCGGTCGGAGTTTCTCCATGGTCATCTTTGGTGTACTTTATTGTTTTAATTATTGATTGTGGTATTCAAATTTAAGATAAATTGATTTTTTTGATCTAACCATCTAGAAATGATTAAAAAGTTATTTGTTGCTTTTAATTGTATAATTCCACGTGTGACTCTAAATAATTTAAAACTATCAGCATTGATAAAGAGGCGTAAATTCTAATTTAGAATACCATGTGAAACCTTTTTATCTCAGCTATCTCTACTAGATATATACATAACACCAAAGCCAATTTAGCATTTAAACTCTTAGCTACCAATGCCAAAGAGTGGAGGAAAGAAAATATCGATGTTAAGCTTATGTATCTGGAGGTCCACCCATGTTGTTGGTTGAATGTTGAGACATATATGGTAGTGTAGTGGTCCATTCAAATGCCCATCATGGGCCGTGGGCCTCGTTGGTCCACTATAGAGAGACATCTTCCAAGAGTGATCCCAATTTATTCCCATCACATTTTCAAACTACTTAAAAAATTTATTATGAAAATAATAATAATAATAATAATTCTCGTTTAGAGCCCATTTGACAGAAAAAGTTATTTCTAACACTAAAAATTTACCTTCGAGCATGATAGGATAATTTAAATTTTCTAAATATACTAGAAGAAGTCTACCAAGTGGACCCTAAGACCAATAACTAATATAATACACTTTCAATTATTAGATAGGAACTATTTGCATCAATTAACATCACATTATACCATAAGAAAAAACATTACTATCATGAAGAACAAAAAGGCTGTCCAAATAAATTTGAAAAATGACAATTAATTCATAAAAACAAAAAATGCATTTATATATTACCCGTTTTGCCCCCATTGTCTTCCATTACACTACATTAATTTTTTTTTCTCTTCATTTCAACCACACATCCATCAAATAAAATAATATTACATACAATTACTTTTCTACCAGTAATTTTCTCATCAATCAGTATTCCAGTAATTTTCAACACCCCCAAAATGAGGGCCAAACAGGTAATTTCATTGTAAAAACTCGTAGACACAAATCTTAAAGTTCAATACAACTTAAATTCTATACACAACCATCCTCGGTCAAACATGTCAACTACAGGCCAACATCGCAGAGTCAACAATATATATTCTTGCTTGTTTGTTCGGTAAGATCGAAAAATTAAATTAAAATCATATTTCATTATATTGTCAAATACTTTATACCAAACATTTGCTACTCATTTTCTATTCTTTTTCAGTGCTTAGTAGCTCGATTACCGAAAAGTAGAGCCTGGAGTGTACATAGCAAGATCTGCCCAGCCATTGCTACTATTCCAACTGGTAGTTTCATCATCACCAACCTGCACGTCCAAGAATCCATCTGCAATATTGTTATTTCCACCCTCCAAGTCCAACCTCAATTGCGGATCCACATTTTGGACCGGATCCTGACCTGTGAAGGTACCCGGTTCACAACCCGACACATCCATCTGCAGATTTGTTTCATTTGAGTGGAGCCCATCAAGAAAATTACCAAATCGTCCACTACTAGACCCCAAAAATGAGCTGATATTCCCAAATTGCCCCTGGTAATTATCTGCCTTCAGAGGAAATGTTTCAGTGTCTGTTCTACTGACACTAACCGGTGGTGCCGGTGAGACAGATGATGCAGAGGCGGGTCGTTTGGGGTGGTGGGCAGAGGGAGAAGAGGCGGCAGCGGAGGAGGAGGAAGAGGAGCTGCGCTTGGTGTTCTTCCGGGATCCGCCACCGACAGGGATGTTTCTAAGCACACCTCCTTTAGTCCAGTACCTTCTACAGCTCTTGCAAAAGTGGCGTGGCTGGGAGAGGTTGTAGTTATTGTAGTAGCAGAATTTGGTGTTTGTAGAATCGCACCTTGGACACTTCAATTGTTCTTGCTCGGGGAACTGTGGCTGTGACTGTGACTGTGGCTGTGGCTGTGGCCGTGGCCGGGCGTTTATATATGTATATATAGACGGGTCTTGCATTTTACGTAATCTGATTATGGAGTGATTGAGGGCTTTGGAGTGTAATTTCGAGATTCGAAATCAAGAAAAAAAAAATCGATTTCCAGATGTAAGATAAGAACTATGAGACGAATCAAGAGAAAAATGATAGGAAACTGAAGACAATTCAGGTGCAAATTTGATGAAATAATTGAGTTTCAGGTGTGTTTTCCTTTTCCATGGATGAAAAAATTTCAAGAATTAGAGAGAGGGGGTAGGAATTTGAACTGTAATTTTCTCGAAGTAAATAATCTCTGCAAGTCCGCGTGGGAAAGACGACCAATAAGACATACAGATATATAGAGAGAGGACGTCTCTCTGTCTCTCTTTCTCTCTCTATTCTCACTTCACAGCAGCTACGTGGAAAACTTGAGGAACGGGAAGCGGTAAAATTGCAGCTGTCGTCCTCTACTTTTACTTTCTTAAAATTTGTACCTGTAATTTATAATTGTTGATATCCATCTTAATCTTTAACCTTCTCGTGTATTAGCATATATCATTTTCAGTGATAATGTTGTCCAAATTTACCAGTCATTTACGCAAGTGTCCCTCGTCTGGACACTGAATTGAGCAATTTTGAACATAGACGACGCATTTGATTTAATCACCTGGAAAAGACACTACTAATTCTCCATCTAATTGGGCAAACTAAAAAATTAATTTTACTTTTACTTTACGATTATTCACATGTGTTCCAATTAAAGACTAATTAAATCGAAGTTAAGGGCATACGGAATAATTTGTGACAATATTTAAGGTTTTAAAACGAAGAGATTAGAGGGTGTTTGGTGTAGATTAAAATCAGATTTTAAGTAGAAAGAAGTCTCTGAAATGTGTGGTTGAAATAATGTGGGGTCCATGAAAGATATGGTTGATATGAATTGTTTGATTTTGACTTAAATTAAAATCTGACCCAAACAGGCCTTAAATGTCAAATTGTTTCTTTGGCCTTAAACGTGCAATGATCAGTACTCAAAATTAAGGGTCATTACTAATTAGCACGTGATGTTACCACTTTTCATTATTATTGTGAAAAACGTCATTGCTTTTATTTTTTGACATTTTCACCCTTATTTCCACATTTCATTATATAAAAGATCATTGTACAATTTTTGTTTTTATTTTATTTAAACAGAAATGTATATTCGTCATTTCACAATTTTTAATTGAAAAAATAGATGAAAACGACATTTTGCGCAATGAAATGTGGAAATAAATGTTAAAATGCCAAATATATATATATATATATATGAAAGGTAAAAACGTTTTTTACAATAATAATGAAAGAGACGAACGGTTACCCCCAAAATTAATCTAGAAAGCAAGTACAATAATTTGTATAGTTATTTTATTTTAATATGTTATTGAGCCCTATATGTATTTAAGTAATTTAGCTCTTAATTGGAGTTGGTACAAGGCCGTAATTAATTTTTACTCAAAGCGTGTGAAGGTAGATAAGAATTAACTTTGATTCTCGAAGTCAATTTGTTAACAAATTCAATAGAATAAAAATATTTATGAAATTAATGCTAATAAAAGACTTTTTGAGTTCACCATTTAGAAGTATGATTATTTTCCTACATTGTGATACTAAAATAAAAATTACTTGCAATAGAAGTAAAAGTCAAGTGTAAGGTAAAGTTACTTATGAATAATTAATATTTTTATTTTATCCATTGAAAAAAGCCACGAGTACAAGAAATTTTTGACAAAACTCGTATTGTTGCTGATGTGACAACAGATGATTGGACTATTTTTTCTCTCCGTTTTTCAATCAATTTTCATCATGTGTTGTCTGTCAAATTTTTTTGTACACTTATAGCATAAATGTACAGCATTCTAGCTTGGCTCGCATGCTTCAAGTCAAGCCAGCCAAGCCAAGTGGGTAAGGGCCAAATTATCCTTAGGGTTTGTTTGTGCTATATTTTAATCTGATTTTAATTTAAGTTAAAATCAAATAATCAATATCAATTACGTTTTTCATAGATTCCACATCTTTTCAAACACATATTTCAAAAACTTTTATTATAATCTATTTAAAATTTAATTTTAATTTACATCAAACATCCTCTTAATCAGCGGTAAAAAAACTGCAGAAGCCGCCATATAAAATGATGAGGAGCCCCGAGCTCCTAACCGAGCTTACGTTGTAACGAAGCAGTGTATTAGTAAGCAGCATCATTAAGATTCTGCAAGTGCAATCTCCACCGTCCATGTGTGTATGAGCTTACGACAATCGTCAACTTGTCGATTACCGAGGAGGGTGTCGTACGATAGGGTTGATTTCAAAGGCCGTCACAACACATGGCACCACCCCCCCACTCAACCCCACCCCCAAGCCCAGATTGTAACCAGCTACTATTATCAACCAAGACGGCCCTAACCAACCTAGCTACTCAATTTTTGTAGCCCATGAGATGTTGCTTAAGAAAAAAGAAAAAGATCATGCTTGATGATGAACGCATAGAAGAAAAGCTCGTTTAATAAGACGTCTATTTTTTGAACATGAGTTTTTGAGAAAGTTACATTAGTCTAATTTTCATTAAACGTTCTTCTTATCGGACGAAATATATTCAAAAAATTATCCAACACGTCCAAAGATAATTTCAGTTTCAGAAGTAGATAGAACACTCTTTAACATGTATGACATATATAGGGTGTATTTACAACCTTAGAAATTATACATCTTGGATGTATTATTGATCCAGTCTTAATTGAATATTGTTCTAGGCAAAGTGTATTCCAAGAGAGAGAAGATGGAGAGAGAGTGTGGGTGTCTTGTGATAGCATAGTTGAGGCTCAACAATGATAGTTGGTCTCTATGCTCGACTTACTAAACACTAGTTATGGGTTAACTGATGTTCAATTCAATTATAAATCGTATGCGCGATTTTACTCCAAATTAGTCATCAGTTAAGTTTTACTTCATCGGTAGAAAAAGAAAAACGATGGGAATAGGAGAGTACGAATGAGCGATCGAGCTTAAAATTTAAAAGTAAAAAGTGAAAATAAATATCTAGTTAAAGTTGAATGCCTTAAGTATGAAGTACTTGAACTGTTACATAAATTGTTTTTTGTCTTGGCTTAACAAGGAAGAAAATTACAAGCATAATGATGCAAAAATGCGGGGCCATAGATGGAGTTGGGTCCCACCCACCTGGCCCTTCATCAGCATGCGAGTTTAGTGTGAATCGAAGTGATTTGAGTGAGTGAAGAATGACAAAATGGTGCAGTCACGTCATGTCCAAACCCCGCATGAAACACGGCATCCCCCACAAAATAATGTGAACACAAATGCAGAATCTTGAATATAATCATCAATCATGCTACAGCAGGTATTGTACAACCATTATAACCCTTTAACCATTCCTTCTAATTGAGAAATAACTGTGTGATTTGTCTTGTTTTCGAAAATGCACCAAGAACGGTTCATATTTAATAAAACAAATACATACAAGCACAAAGAAAATGTGTATATATATATTTTTTTTAATCGGAGCATTACAAATAGAACAATCCACCCATATTCCGTTAGCTAAGTCAACATGAGCAAACAAAACTAGCTCATGGAACATTTTGTTTTTCTCGCGGCTAACTTCACCAAATAAGCCACAATATCGACAATACAATCTCGTTATGCGACCAGTCTCAAGTAGTTTAAGGTGTCATTAATGACAAAGAAATCAAATTTGAGGTAACCTTCAATTGAAGCACAAAAAAGTTAATCTTACCTCGTCTGTAGAAATAAAGTACAAGAAATTTTATTTCATAATACTTTTCATATGATTTTTCAAAAGTAACTGATTTTAAGGGGTATTTGTCTAAAGAGCCACTTCTCAGGCAAGCAAATCTATTTCAAGCCCAATAGCTTATAAAGTTTCATTTCTTAAACTAAAAGCCCACATGATTATACATAGAATGTGGGCCAATCTTTGCACATCTCGGGCCACAGCCCAATGCATCTTAACAGAGAATGCACGCAGAATATACAAATCTATCGAACTCAAAAGTCTTGATTAATTTTACAAAAAAGAATACTTGACGAGAATTTTATTAAAAAAAAAAAGAGTGTACAAAAATTATCCTACAAAGAGAGAACAAAGACACTATTCTACCTCAGAAAAGTTTTATGAACTTAATGCCCCGCAAATTAGCAGCAGCAAGAAGATTTGAATTCAACTACAAACCCACGGGACAATATACAGCATCCTTTTTTGTTTGGAGGATGGTACAATCACATTCTTTCCTGGCTTCGACCCAACACTAAGAACAAAACACATTTTCCTTTCGAGGAGATGTGGAGAACGAATAAAAGAAATAGAGGGCAAAGCAGAAGAGTTCACCAACCAAAGAAAACCAACCTTCTGCCCGGGTCTGAGCACTCAAAGAATGTGCTACAGGTTTACAAGGCACTTTGATGAGCGAGAAATTGTGGAGCCTCAATTTGCTAGCTAAAGAAGCGTTCTTATATAGCGACCCAAAAATTTTAACCAATTTGAGTACTGGCTTTTTTATGCATAATACATATACAAGCTATTTGCAGCAGCACAGGCAATAGAGTTTTCAGTCGGGTGCCATGCCAGGTGGAGCAGTTTGGTAGTGAAATCAAATGAGTTTCCATTGGCATCAACTCCTGGACTTTCTGCACCTACAGTAGAGAATCCAACATTCGTTGAGTGGAGAAAAGGAGGAAAAAAAACACTAAAACTGGAATTGCTTTTGAATGTCCGGTTGAACTAAAGAAGGCAATTGGTAGGTAAAGAGAAGGGGAAGAGGACAAGAAGAATACCTCGCCTGACAGCATGAGTTATGCTGCTTAGGCCTCTCGAAGTCCTTGAAGGGGTCTGGACTTGTCTTCTGAAAGGGAAATAAAACGGATTATGCTGTAACAATCACATTAACACGAGACCAATATGCCAAAATTGTTCTTAAAAGGCTACCTCATTGGATTTTTGCTAGCTTCCAGAATAGTTGCTTCAGCACTCCCCGCATCACATCCAAACACGCGAAATAAATTGCTGAAATCATGTCAAGCCTTTTGATGAGATGCACAAAAATGAGAAACAATTTGAATGGAGCAGACAAGAGAGACTCGATCATACCTGTAAGAACCAGTTGCTACTCGCTGACCACTACCGCTCAGGCAACATTCGAATTTGTCAAAAATGAAATCATTTTCATACAAATCACACAGCTATACATCATATTATAAATATGTCAGCTCCCTAGTACAACATATGCAGCAAAAATTCGGGAATACTTTCCGATAAACAAAGCTATTCACCTTTGGTCTCAGATGCTCATGAACCTGGAAGGTAGCCACTGGACCAGAATCCATATTAACATCCCATAACTGAAACCAAGACAGACTGGTAAGTGACAGAGCCATACTGAAACCATACAGAAAAATGAATACAAAGAATAGGTGTGTGCTCCAAAGAAACTGATCTATAAATCTTCTTCTGCTGCAAGAAGCTATGTACTATGGCCAATAAGTGAAATATTCCATAATAAGCATTTCTGCTAGATTTTTTTATATCTTTAGAGATACGCTTGAGATCCCCATACATTTGCAATTCTAAATGAAACTTAATGAATGCCAAACTGCATAAATAGTTTCCATAACTGTCATTGTTCGCATAAACCCAGCAGGAAGCATAACCAAGCATGTCCAAATGACAAAACATAATCATTGAGAAAGATTACAGCATTAAAAACAAAATAGAGATCGAAGCGAGGAAATAAACTATAGAAGATTGAACACCTTAAGGGTCATGTAATCACGACTAAGTATGTGTCTTCCATCTTTTGCAAACTTGATATCTGAAATTGAAGCTATTATCTCAGTGAAAAATGATCTTGAACCAGGTGCCTCTTGTTCCTCAAATCTGAATATGAATGAAAAATCAATTCTCATGTAAAAAGAGCAGTAGAAAGTAACATGGTTAATTTTTTTTTTTTCTTTTTTTGGAGGAACCAAAATGACTTCGAATTTCCAATACCACCAACTTGTGACTTCCCATTCTGGACGATTAATTAAGTTCAAATGTTATGCAGACAACATATAACAGAAATCAGAAGCAGAACACAAATATAACCACAAATACACTTACATTGTAGAATGTAAATCACACAATGCAGATTGCCGCAAATCGATGAGACGGATCAATCCTTTCGAACTGCTGTATGCTAATGTGTTACAGTGAGTAGGATGAAACTCTGCTGATGTTATCACCTCTGTAATAAGCAAAAGTAACCGATCAAGTGGAGAAGTTGGATGAGTATAAATTGATTTAACCCAGTAAGTTGCAACATGATCTCCTAGAATATTTTCATCATTTAAGATAGTATAATAAACTGAATACATTTCTTTTTATGAGATGTGATTTAGTTATGTAGATGGGCGAGTATAATTACATAAATAACAATGGCAAAAGCTACGATTTAATAACTTAAGTTCACTGGTCCATTCCTGGTGTTCTTTGTCACTTAAAAGAGAATTATCACAATCAAGCATTAAAAGGGGATGAGAAATTGACCTACGCTAAATTGAGAAGGTACTCTGGAAGTTCGAGACAGAAAAGGACTTACCAGTTAGATCCTCCATATTTGTTAGCTTAATATCAACAATATTGAAACTTCGATTACTTATTTCCAAGTTCCAAAGATTTATTCGCAGATCATCAGCTGATATAAATGTTTCACCATCACTGGAAAGCATTATAAACACATTTTAATTACTAATATCAAACACCAGAAGTTCTTTTGATAACTTGGTCAACAGTAAATAGTATATCTTGCAGGTGAAGACATTAAACTATCTGAGCACAGAGAGATGACTCCACAAATTTGTGTACTTTAAGAGTTCAAGGCTTCATTAAGTGTAGTCCGACAGAAAAATAAAAGGCGCTACAGACTATGCTCTTGGAAGAATCCAGTGCTTGAAAGGCACTGTTCACATTTATCAATCAAGTAATAATGGAAAGATAAATAAAGCAAGATCAAGTGAACAATGTATCTGTGCACTAACAGTCAAAATAGGATATGAAATTGGGAGGCTCTATGAACTCTACATATAACTATACATATACATTCAAAATGACCAAATTCAATGACGTAAAATCTCCAAAGAGTCGATCATTTTCACTTTTTGAAATAGATAACACTAAGTGACAGCAAAAGGCACTAATCACACTGTTCCATGTGTATACTTTCATTTTTCTCTAAGTGCTGATACAGGAAGCTCCTAGCAAGGAAGAAGGGTGGCAGATAAGCACAGAGAGAAAGGAGGCATGTTATGACCACAAGTCCATGCCATCAAAACTATTTATTGTGCATCGTTCAAGTCAAGTATCCGGGCAACAATTAAACACTTCTTTGCTCAGATGTATTTCCTCAACTCAGGCCTCAGAGGTCAAAGTCCAGCTCTTTCCCAACCGTAAATGGATTATCTAACCCACCCAAAATTGGACCCAAAAAATATACATTCAATTACAAAATATATCGCACGAACTAATAATAGACTTGCTTTCCATCCTCTAGCTTGAGCTGGAAAATAGCAAGAGGCAAATAAATTAACTGAACCGCCAAAATCCAGGCAAAATCAAAACTCAAATGGTACGACGATGAGACAGAAAAAAGTCAAGATACATGCAGAAGTCAGTATTCATTATTCATCAACAATTGTAAACTTTAGAACCTCACCTATTAGTTGAAATAGAATTGATATGGTAGTCATGCGCATGAGCATATACTCTCCTACATTTTGCGACAAGACTGGCCTCATTGCTTGTGACCTACAGATTGCATAAATCGAGAGTTATAAATAACTGTCTGAGTAATGTGACAATGGAAGATGCTTAGCACATAATATTGACACCTAGCACATGTCTATGTTTGGCATTCCAAGTGAATGCCTACACAAACTTTCAGACTGGCAAAGGTACAGTTGTAGTCGAGCAAGTCCCAGAAAAAACTAGCAGCAAAAAATATAAAAATGTGATTGTTCATTCAGTGATGGAAAGTAACATAGGATTCAAATGACGTGTTAAAGGATTTTTCACTTTCTAAACATACAACAAGAATTAATCCAGGATCAGTTGATATGCATAACGTGCTTTAGAGGGGAGAAAAACGCCAATAAGAACTATGCACATAATTCTTCAGATATGCGGAACACAATAAAAAAACGATGTGTTCTACAGAGACACCATTGATACTGGTATAGGTACAACTACCACTGGTAAACGCAGTGAGGAAATGGCTGGGGGAGGAAAGGATGCATCTTTGCTCAAGCAGTTGTAAGATTGATCTATATAGCCCCCATTGGCAAGATTGTGATTAGGACTGGGAGAAACATTTGCATTAGTAACACTACCATTTCCTGCAACTTTGGAAGGATCGACATTCATCTCAGAGATTTTCTTGACTTTCTTCTCTTGGACCTGTATAATTGAAAACAAAGACTTGCAATTATCAAACATTCTACGATTTAAAAATGAACCGGTTGGAAGACAACGTGACAACAAATATTAATATAACCAGCAGATTGATTATGTGCTTGCATCAACATAGTAACATGTCTCCAATTGGACTTCATTCCACTAAAGAAACTACGATAAAGAAGGAAATCCTTTCAACATCAAGCACTTCCAAACATACAAGACCAACATATTTTTCTCCCATATGTAAATTCAAAATGTGCTCAAACTACTAAAACAAGAATCTGAACAAGTAATCATTGAAAGTAAAAATGAATTTGATGATGCAGACAAAGGAACAACAAATATCCTCACCTAGCATGATAAGATTGACACATAAGGATCTTTAGTAAGATATTGAAGGAAAAGAAAACTGCTAAAATCCACAATCAAGATTGTGTGCATTAAAAAACAAGAGAATCAATTGTTTTCCACACTGCACAAGAAATATAAGACTTGAGTACCATGAATATGAGGGCACCGAAAGTCCCCTTTTACAACAACGAGTAAAGAAGCCAAGTACAAAAAATTATCTGTCCTTTTTTACAAACATAAATGATGACCAAATAAAATGGTGGAAATTAGATATTTCACCTTCCAAAACTTAATGGTTTTGTCATTAGTGGACAGGAGAAAGAGGGCACTATTAGCCGTCTGACACCATCGGATCTTATTGATTTTCTCCTCAATTTCCAAACTCTTGAGATAGTCAAACTGAAAAGAACCAAAAAAAAAAACAGATACGCTCATTATAACAATTCAAATTTTCTGTTTTTCCCCGTTGACAAGGAGGAGCGTGAGAAAGCACAGGAGCAATTACGCATAATCTCATGGGTACCACCCAAAGAGAGAAGATAGGAGAGGAGGCAGAAGTTAAAATAAATACCTCAAGTTCATGGCTTTGAAATTCAGTTTTGTACCGAAACTCTGGATGTTGACTAACTGGGTAATCCATTCTCTCCAAATCTCTTCGATTTCCACCATGCTGCAAATTAATTAAAAACACGAAGTGATATAAAAGACAACTGACTCTATCAATAAAATAAATTCCTTCAATATTTTGGAACCATACCTCTTTCATATCAGTTTTTTCAAATAACACAACCCTTCCCCCACGGTCACCGGTAGCAAGGTGGTCACCAGTTTTATCAAACTCGATAGCAGAGATAATATCAACTGCAAATTAAAAAGAAGCAATTTTTTTAACTCCATGTTCCAAGTTCTAAATGTAATTTGCAACCAGGAGTCATGGCTAGGTATTATATGTTAACATCAACTATAAGATGTTCTTCTCTGTACAATAACTAAAAAGAAAAACCGCTAAGTTCAAAAATATGGATAAACTTTGTTTTTAACATTAAATTATAAATACACACACTGATTCCAACGCTAGTCATACCATATGATTCAATATCGATCAGAAATGCACTCAAAAGAAAGAACAAGTAAAAACATGAATCTCGAGTTCATTATTTCTACCTTTTAATGTTCAGATTTCATCCTTTGGAAATCTAAATCAAGTTTGAAAGATCATTAAACAAGCCAGTCTATATACGTGCCAAGCTAGAACGCTTTCCATAAAGGTGTCCAAAACTTGCATCATTCTTTTAATCCATGTGAAACTACTTTATAAAACGCCCATGCACATCCATTTTTGCATGGGAGAGATAACTGAAGTAACTTAAAAAGATGTTGTAAAACTCTCTGTAAGGTATTAATATACCACCCAGTTAAACTACTTTATTATTATTCATTGAGGTCAGTGTTTGTCGTATAACACTACAGCACATCAAGATTACACTACTCTATACACTTACCCACTTTCTCCAAGTGCAATAGTTTGCTCCATTCCATCTAGTAAATCACACGCGTAACATAAAGTTGTACATCTATAACCTAAATTAGTGACATAGTCGATGTACGGTAAATTACTCAACACGTTAAATGAATACAATAGCTGACAAAAAGGGATAATTTTCTAATTCGTGAGAAATAGATTTTAAAAAATCCACATTTTTCTTTCACAAACTTCTATAAAGGAACATCGACATTCTTATTTTTCTCTCTCCAACTTTTATAACACCAGTCTATTACATGATCCATAAATTGACAAGGTATACTAAAACCACGTGCATCATTTCAAATCTTCCCACAGTTCAGACTTTGCTCCACTGTGCCTGCATTTGGAAATCTTCAATCACACTGCAGCCACCATTACAAAGATCCAATGCTAAAGCATAAGAAAATTTTGGGGCACCAAATTGTGGAATGATGTTTGAAACAGTACAATCAAACAAACATTGGACTCAATTGAGTTCACCCCTGTTCGCGGAAATCCCTAACCTAAATCCATACAGACAATTAATATTAAATGGAGTTCCACAACTAATTATCATCCAGAAAACAGATAAAATTCACATAACCAGACCCTAATCACAAGATTTAAACACACAAAGTGTGCAGTTTAATTAACTTATCCATTTAATTAAGCAGGTTATTTACCTTCCTGTACTTCTTCACCAGCAGTGCGCTCGCCAAAGACCTGAGAAAATTTCCAATCGAGTGGAGGCAGAGGACCCGCCGAAGAAGCCACCGCCTCTCCACCATCACCCCCGTTCATTTCCCCTCCCTCTCAAAAGTCGACGATCGAAAATATCCGCTAATAAATGCTAATTAAAATACAAAAGACAAACAAAATCTCCTTTACCTTCACTTCATTAAATTAGAAAACAAAAGGATTACAAAAATCAATCGGTCATAGGTGTTGATTTTATGAATTGGAGAGTCCGTCCAAGGAAGACGAAGATCGGAGCAACAGCTTCATTAAAAGCGATGGATTCAGATTCAGAGTGGACATATGCAATCTCGATAAGCGCGTAAGAGTATTCAGACTTTCTTTTTCCATCTATAGATACACAATTTATAGTGAGAGTGGGGAGAAAATGTGAATTTTCAGCGTATCATACCGATCTTAGTTTCCTCACAGAACTCTCTCTCTCTCTCTCTGTAATGCTCTGTCGATAATACTTGTATACAGTTCTCTCTCTCTCCCTATCCTCTTTTTTGTATTTTCTGAGGGCCCACTAATCTTTACCTTAACAAATCCCAACGTTGATGTAAAATCGTGTCATGTTTAAGGTTCTGTTTGGTAGACATAACAAAATAAGCAAGAGGATTTGTTGTCAAAGCGAGCTGGGCTGCGAAGTACCGGGATCCGTTAAAATTATAATTTATTTTTCCCTTTCTTTTTATTAATCATATTTTCTTCAATAAAATAATATTACACATAAATATAAAAAATTTCTTTCTTTTCTAATCATGCCCTTTTGGTAGATATTTAAATTAGATAATAGATTTCAATAAAAATTGATGAAATGTGTAGTGAAAAGTTGTGGATCCCATTAAACGTATAATTAAAATTAATTGTTGACTTTAACTTGAGATTTTAATTGAATTTTAATCCAAACCGAACATGGTCATATATTCTCCAAAAAAAATTATTATTTCAAAATATATTTTTCTCAAAATCTAATTAAAATGGATGCCATACAAGGGCCTAGTACGATTTAATCCGGTTTAAAAACTTATTATAGCCAATTAAATCATGTCAAAGTCGGTTCGCGAGTCGAATTGCAACAATAGATGCACCAAGCTCTGAATTTTCTAGCCGAACGAGAGATACGTGGACCAATCTAGTCATNTTTAAATTAGATAATAGATTTCAATAAAAATTGATGAAATGTGTAGTGAAAAGTTGTGGATCCCATTAAACGTATAATTAAAATTAATTGTTGACTTTAACTTGAGATTTTAATTGAATTTTAATCCAAACCGAACATGGTCATATATTCTCCAAAAAAAATTATTATTTCAAAATATATTTTTCTCAAAATCTAATTAAAATGGATGCCATACAAGGGCCTAGTACGATTTAATCCGGTTTAAAAACTTATTATAGCCAATTAAATCATGTCAAAGTCGGTTCGCGAGTCGAATTGCAACAATAGATGCACCAAGCTCTGAATTTTCTAGCCGAACGAGAGATACGTGGACCAATCTAGTCATACCATTTTGTTAGAAAAATATAAAGCAAATGTAATTTTTTTTATAAGCAATTTATCGATGTAATTTGAAGATAGCAAATGGAATTATTTTGTTTTTTATATTAATAAGAGCTTAATAATAGATATTTTTATGGTCAAATCTGATGGAAGCATAATTTGGTCACATGAAGAGAAGTCCAGTTTCCATCTATTAGACAGGGCTAAAGACCCACATTTTGTACACTCTTGGACCAGCTCGAAGCGAATAATACTGGACCAGTCGTTGCAAAACCACTAAAATAGTTTTTGGGCCGTTTGGGGATCTTGGGTCTTAGACTCTAATTGAAATCTATTTGTGAACAATGGCCCGCCAAGCATGAGTTGGGCCTATGAGATGTACTCATTTTTTTTAAGAATCCCTAACCTTACATAAAGGTGTGTTTGAGCCACATTATTTTGAAAGAATGTATTTTTGAATAGTAAATTGATGAAAAATGTGTGGTTGAAAAAGAATGAAAAGTTATTAATGTGATGGAAAATATTATTTTATTCAAGAACGTGTGGTTAAAAATGAGTAGAATAATGAAAATGAAAATTTTAATCTGTACCAAACATGACGTAAGTGTGATATTCATGTTCCTACACGACATGTCACTTGTTGCAGTCATATTGCCAACCTCTTAAAATTGTGATGTTATGTCTCGAATTAGTGGAAAATGTCCAAATAAAGGTCCAATGATCACGTGACACTTATTTGTGTCGGACTGAAAGTTTAAAATTATTCATAAAAAAATTCTTTATTAAAAAATTCAAACAATGATTTTAATTTTTATTTAGACATTCAAATGGAATAAAATTAATCGATTTTTGTGAAATTCACCCCTTTGCTTCAACCCATTATTGGCCACACGTGGGTGTTATGTGGTCATTTAATGCTCAGATAAATAAACAAGCAAGCCATGATTGTAGACATGGATATAGCAATTGATATGTTGAGGGCATAGGCATTACCAATAAGAAATGGTTCTTAAACCTTTAAATATTAAATGGCAGAGTTGTTTATGTGGTAAAGTAATTGGGGTAGATAAAAATAAGTGGCACAACCATACTTTTGACACGTGTCTAGTGTATACCGAATTTGAAAGAAAAAATAAAAAAAAAATCCTATATCATTACCTTGGAATATAAATGCTTCAATACAATCACACGGGCTAGGGTTCTAAAAGCTAGGGCAGGCGCACTTATAGTGATGAAAGGTATGGATGACAACGGGATGGGTATGGGACGGGTCATCCATTTCCACCCTCGTCTCATCGGGTATTTTTGTTACATTACCCCCATCCTCATATCCGATTAAAGCGGAACGAGGTGGAGCAAGTCTCCTATCCCATTTATCATCCCATTTATTTTTTCTTTTTATTTTTTATTTATTTTATTTTTTGCTTTTATTTTTTTTATGTCTTTAGTTAGTAAATATTATTACTTTTTTACTAATTTGTTAAAAACAACTTATGTTCTCTTTAGAAATG